>JAJTUV010003848.1:0-15000 GCA_021653895.1 Mastomys natalensis | reverse complement strand
AAACATCACTGTAGATAAAGGTTTTGTGGATGGCTTGATGTTTTACCTTTGGTAGCCTGAAGAGTATCATAGAACCATGTACCATAGAACACAGGAATGATGGCTCTATGTAGGCACCAGCTTGACTTCTCTATGTCCAATGAGTTGTGTAGGTGTTGTCTTCAGCAATGGGACCTGCCGTCAGTCTGTGAAAAGCAGCTTGTAGTCTTGGCAACAGCCTGGTTGTTTGGTGATTCCTATGGGACCCTGTGGCCAACAACTTAATTAGATGTAACCCAATTCAGGTCTTGTGAGCTACATTTGGTGATGAGAGATGGATAATTGAAACTGTCTCCTCCATAAGTTGAGAATGTCATTTGGATTGCCTTCATATATGTGCATATTTTAGGATTTTTTCTACTACACTAGGTTTTCGTACTACCCCTCAAATGTCTCCTAATTTTAGATGTCTCTCCCTGTATTCCCTCCAACAGCCCATCCCTGTCTCCTCCTCTGGACTTGATCCTCCCACTCCAGTGCCTCCATACATCCATAGTCATATCTTCTGTTCCCCTTCCCTAACAAAATCTATCTGTTCCCTCTAGCCCTTTGCTCTCTATACCTACCTATGGTGGCTCTGTGGAGTGTGTTTAGTTATCATTGATTTCACAGCTAATATCCACATAGAAGTGAATTTATACAGTATTTGTCTTTCTGGGTCTGGGATACCTCACCCAGGATGATATTTTTTTTCTGGTTACATCCATTAATCTATAAAGTTTGTAATTTCATCTTTTAATGACAAAGTAATACTCCATTGTGTAAGTATGCCACATTTTCTTCATCCATTTTTCTGTTGAGGGACATCTAGGTTGTTTCCAGTTTCTGGATATTATTAATAGAACAGCTATGAACATGGTTGAGCAAGTCTCTTTGTGGCAGGATGAAGTGTCCTTTGGGTATATGCCCAAGAATTAGATATAGCTGGATCTTGATGTAGATCAAGTCCCATCTTTCTGAGGAATTGCCTTGCTGATTTCCATAGGGATTGTACAAGTTGGCACTCCTACCATCAATAGATGAGTGTTCCTACAACAACCTAGATGTCCCTCAACAGAAAAATGGATGAAGAAAATGTGGCATACTTACACAATAGAGTATTACTTTGTCATTAAAAGATGAAATTACAAACTTTATAGATTAATGGATGTAACCAGAAAAAAAATATCATCCTGGGTGAGGTATCCCAGACCCAGAAAGACAAATACTGTATAAATTCACTTCTATCTGGATATTAGCTGTGAGTACTCCACATCCACGTCAGCATGACCTGTCACTTGTTTTGTTGATCTTAGCAATTCTGTGAGTGCAAGATAGAATTTAAAAGGAGTTTTTATTTCAACTTCCTGATGCATAAGAATTTTGTACCTTTCTTTATGTTTCTCAGCCATTTGAGTCTCCTCTACTAAGAATTTGGTTTCATAGGGCTGGATGTAGTGGCATACACCTTAATTCCAGCACATGTAACGAAGAGGCATTTCTGAGTTCAAGGCCAGCCTGGTCTACAGACTGAGTCTCATGGCAGCCAGGGCTACATAGAACACCCCCTCTCAGAAAATGAGAGAGAGACAGAGACAGAGAGACAGAGACAGAGAGACAGAGAAAATTGTGTTTTAAAACCTGTACTCAATTTTTAATTGGGTTATTTGTCTTCTTGATATCTGGTTTGTTTGTTTGTTTGGTGGGGTTTTTTTTTTAATTTTTTATATATTTTGAATATTACCCCTCTTATCAGATTTGAAGTTGGTAAAACTCTTTTCTCATTCTGTAGGCTGTTGCTTTGTCCAAATGAAGGTTTCCTTTGCTGTGCAGAAGCTATTCAGTTTCATGATGTCCCATTAATTAATTTCTAATCGTATTGCCTGTGCTGTGTTCTGTTCAGAAAGTCTTTCCCTTTGTCAGTGTGTTCAAAACTATTGCCTACTTTTACTTCTATCAGGTTAAGTATATCTGGTTTTAAGTCTTTGATTCATTTTGAGTTAATGTTCGTGCTGGGTGATAAGAATGAAGGCACAATACAAAAAAAAATGACTCTGAAATTTTAATCTTATACCTGTCAGAATGGCTAAAATCAAAAGCTCAAGTGACAGCACATGTTGGTGAGGATGTGGAGCAAGGGGAACACTCCTCCATTGCACTGGTGGGAGTGCAAACTAGTACAAACACTTTGGAAATCAATTTAGCAGTTTCTTATAAAATTGGAAAAAGTTCTTCCTCAAGAACCAGCTATACAACTCTTGAGCATATACCCAAAGGAAACACCACTATACCACAGGTACACTTGCTCAACTATGTTCAAAGCAGCTTTATTCACAATAGCCAGAAACTGGAAACAACCTAGATCTCCCTCAACTGAAGAATGGTTAAAGAAAATGTGGTACATCTACACAATAAAATATTATACAGATATTAAAAACAAGGACATCATGATATTTGCAGGCAAATGGGTAGAACTAGAAAATATCCTGAATAAGGTAACTCAGACCCAGAAAAACACACATCATATATACTCATTTATAAGTGGACATTAGCCATAAACTACAAGATAATGCTATAATCTACAGACCCAAAGAAACTAAGTAATAAGGAGCGCCCATGAGAGGAACCTTGAATCTCACTCAGGGGAGGAAATAAAATAGACATCGGAGATGGATGGAGGAAAGGAAATGTGGGGGTTCTGTGGAGCTAAAAGAAGATGGGGTTCAGATATTGAGAGGATGGAAATCTGAGGGGTGCATCTCTGGGACTAGCTGAAGAACTAGAATGAGTGGATGCTCCCAGAAGTCTATGAAGTTGACACTAGCTGAGACTCCTAGCAGCAGGAAATTTGGAAAATTGAGTGACCACTTCCTGTAGTCAAATAGGACTTTCAGTAGAGGGAGAGGGACATCAACCCACCCACAAAACCCTCAACCCAAAAATTGTCCTGCCTACAAGATGGGCAGGGAGAAACATGAAGCAGAGATTGAAAGACCAATCAATGACTGTGCCAACTTGAGATCCATCCCATGGAAGAGAGTCCACCCTGACACTTAATGATACTCTATTATACTTGCAGACAGAAATCTAGCATAACTGTCTTCTGAGAAAATTCATCCAGCAGCTGATGGAAGCAGACTCAGAGACCCACAGCCAAATATCAGGTGGAAGTCTGGAAGTTCTGTGAAAAAAACAGGGGTTAGGATTGAGTGAAGCGGAGGGGTCAAAGACACAACTAGAAGACCTACAGAGTCAACTAACCTAGGCCCATGGAGGTTAACAGAAACTTAACTACCAACCAAAAAACTTTCAGGGTCTGGACCTTGGCCTCCTACACATTTATAATAGATATGCAGCTTGATCTTTATGAGAATTCTCTAATAATTAGAGTAGGGGCTGTCTCTGACTCTGTTGCCTGTTACTGTATCCCTTTCACCTACCTGAACTATCTGGTCAGGACTCAGTGGAAGAGGATGCACTTAGACTTGCTATGACTTGATGTCCCAGGTTGAGTTGGTATCCCAGGGGTCTTCCCCTTCTCCTCAGAGAAGGGGAGAGGGTAATGAGTAGAGGGATTTGTGAGGATAGTATATAGAGGAGAGGGCTGTGACCTGGATATAAAGCAAATAAATAAATAAAATAATGGGGAGATAAAGCACATCTGAAATCTCTAAAAAAAAATGGAAAAGATTATAATGGAAAGGAGTACATGGGAAGACATGGTTAAAGCAGGGTTAAAATAAATTAAATAGGAACAAACAATCAAAAAACAAAATAAACAATCAATAAAAGAGTTTTTCTGTGAAAAAAAATCAATAAAATTTACAAACCCTTAGCCAAATTAACTAAAGAACACACAGGTAAAAAAGAAAATCTAAATTAATAAAGTAAGAAATGAAAAGAAAGATATCACAACAGACACCATTAAAATCCAAAACTTCATAAGGACACATTTTAAAAACCTTTACTCCACCAAATTGGAAAACCTAAGAAAAATGTGTCATTTCTTGATTTACAGAACCTACCAAAGTTAAATCAAGAGCAGATAAGCAATTTAAACAGACTTATAATACTTGGTAATATGGAAGTAGTAAATAAAAATCTTCTAATCGAAAAAGGCCAGGGCTAGAGGGTTTTAGCTCAGAATTCTACCAAACTCTTAAAGAAGAATTAATGGTAATAATCCTCAAATCATTTTACAAAACAGAAGCAGAAGAACCATTGCACAATTCATTTAATAGAACCACAGTCACCTGATGCCCAAACTACATAAAGACTCAACAAAGGAAGAGGATTATATTGCAATTTCTCTTGTGAACATGAGTGTAAAAATTATCAAAAAATACTTGCAAAAATAAAAGAACACATCTAAAAGATCATCCACCATGATCAAATAAGCTCCATCCCAGAGATTCAGGAATGGTTAAACATAAACAAATCAATAAATGTAACCCACCATATGAACAGTCTGAAAGACAAAAAACACATGATCATTTCATTCGATGGAGAAAAAGCCTTTTGAAAAATGCAACATCTCTTTATAATAAAAGTCCTGTAGAGACTAGGGATACAGGGGACATACATCAAAATAATAACAGTGATTTAAAGAAAACTCCTAGCCATGGAGTCCCCAGTGGATGAGTTAGAGAGAAGGCTGAAGAAGGTGATGGGGCAGGTAGCCCCAGAAAGAGAGTGACAGACAATGCCAACCAACCAGAGCTCCCTGGGTCTAAACCGCCAACCTGTGAACACACATGGAGGGACTCATGGCTCCAGCTATACATGTAGTTGAGGATGGCCTTGTAGGGCATCAGTGGAGAGGAGGGCCTTGGTCCGAGGAAGGCTTGATGCCCCTATGTGGGAAAATTCGAGGGCAGGGAACCAGGAATGGATGGATGGGTGGGGGCACACCCTCATAGAAATAGGAGGAGGGGGAATGGGATAAGGGGTTGAGGGGGGAATAGGAAAAGGGAATAACATCTGAAAGGTAAATAAATGAAATATCCAATAAAAAAAAAAAACTCAGATAATAGAACTGGCTATTGCAGTCAAGCATTTGAGACTTTTTGTCAACAATTTAATATTACCCACCTTACTGGGATTCCTTATAATCCTCAAGGACAAGATATTGTGGAAGGGACTCATGGAATATTAAAACAATATCTTCATAAAATAAAAAAGGGGAGGTAGGTGACCAGTTATTTGGCCTCAATTATATACTGGTCTAGAAATCAATCCAATATTGGAAATAACAGTCTTCATTTAAAAGGCAGGATCTGGACATTTTCAGAGACATATTTGGAAGTTAGCTGCAGTTCTCTATGATATGATAGCAAGAAATGAAGGTGGAACAGGATCTGGATTTCCAGTAAGAGTTAGTGAATGTGTTAAGGCTCTTATACTTGTCAAGATAAAATTGGTTTAGTCTCTTCTGCAGTATTCATTGTAAGTTGCATTAACTACATACTTTCTAATTGTGTTAGTGTGTTGAAACCTGGCATGTCTGTTACAAGGGTCTATCAACCAGCTTTTGTCTTACTGCCCTGAGTATTAGAAAACCTTGATTCTCTGGAAAGAGCTTGAAAGTGCTGGAAGAAGTGAGTTAGGATTTAAGCAGAAGCGAGAGGGTAGTGGGCTTGCTTATTGCTGGTATAACAGCTTTAATTACATTAATTGCTAGCACCACTGTTTCTGCAATAGTTTTGACACAAGAAGTTAAGACAGCTAATTTTCTTAATCATGTAGCAAAAAAATGTTACTAACATGTTGAGTATACAAGAGGATTTAGATAGACACTTGGAACTATGGATTGATGTTCTATAGATTCAGGGTTTAAGAGTTAGGAGCCATCTCAAGTACCATGACAAATGCCATTGGAGTAGTGTTCTAAAATTTACAGTGGTATTCATTATAATTAGGAAAAAGTTTAAAGATACTTGCAGTATATTTGGCATAATTCTAAACTCTCTCTGGATGTTTTAACTTTGCACAGTGAGATTATGAATTTAAAGAAAGTTTCTCTGTTGAGCTTTGATGTTACAGATAATGCTGATAAAATCACCCATGGCCTAAGGTCAGTATTTCTATTTTGGTCCAGTTTCAAGAATGACATATATAACTTGATCATGCTAGCCCTTTTTGTCTTGGTAATACTTTTATTCCTGCCCATCATGTTAAAGCCTGTCTTTAACAACATCAACATGTTGGTAGCCAAAGTACATGACTTGAACCTGAAAATGAACCCCCAGTCAGAGTTATTAAATTAACAGGCTGGAAGCCAAGAACAAGTAAGACTCTGCACACGGCCTTCCCAACCTAAGACAGAAGTGCATTGCTTTTGATGATACATATTCCATAAAGGGTAAGGAAGGCATTCTTGGCAGAACAACCTAAGTCTTGTTTATGAAATAAAAAAACGGGGAGAGGCAGAGAGCTTTTGGAGCTACTTGGCAAGAATCTGACATTGGCCAAGGACAAAAAAAATGGGCTGCTTGGAAGGAATCTGACATAGGCCAAGGACAAGGAAATGGACTGCTTGAAAGGAATCTGCATAGGCCAAGGACAAGGAAATGGACTGCAGGCAGGATTCTGACATTAGGCTAGAACAAAGAAGTAATTTCAGGCAGGAATCTAAATATTAGACTAGAACAAAAAGTAATTTCAAGAAGAAATCTAAATTTTAGGCTAGAACAAGGAAGTAGGCTTCTCTAAGATTTGTTTTAACTCTGTTACTATTTCTATTACGTGTTGCCTCTCAATTACATCCATGACACAGCACATAACACTGAATATTAATCAGAGAATCAAAGATCTCCACCAGGAGAGCATCTTGATAAGAGTGTGCAGTCAAAAGCAGCGGTGATCTGTCTTCTCTATACATGAGCATTCCCAAAATCTGATGCAATGATTCTGGTAGTGTAAAGTGCACTGAACATTTGGCAACTTTCCTTAAAACCCTGGATTGTATTGCAGTACTAATTCCAGACTCTAGTGCTTACACAACTATGTCAATCTTTATTACAACAAACATTTATGTCACGTCATTACATTCATGTATTTCTGAAGTATCCCATACTCATCTCATAAAAGTAATGGTGAGATGTATGAAATCTATAATTGTAAGATATCTATATGCTAATTGATGTTCTAGTTGTGAATGTGTTTACACAGACTCAGGAAACCATGGCTACAAATTTTCCTACACATGTATACATACCTTCCTCTACTTCCCCCATATTTAAAGGACTAACATAACCTGTATCCTTATGATCATCCATGTATTTCCACTAACTTGTTCATATCTGAGCAAGTCAAGTAGTGTATTGAAGTCATTAAAAGAATGGAAAGTTTTAGGGAAGCACACTGGGAAAGGATTGTGAAAGATAAACACTCATATCAGAGCAATAATAATAATAATGACAATAATAATAGTAATAGGAGCCCATCAGCAGTCTATTTATAGAAGAACAGGTTTTTGCAGTGAAAAATAGAAAGCAACAAAGAAAGAAGCTGTCTGCTCTAATATATGCACCTGCATCCTATATTTATTCTCACGAATAAACTCTACTCCTTCAAGGTGAACAGCTTGGCAATCATCTGTGAGATTTTACCAACTTTGAGTGTCCTAATGTTCATGAGTTGTGAATTAAAATCTTCCCACCAGTATGTTTGCTCACAAATAAGTGTACACTACCTTTTTACCAACATGTAAATTGAATGCTTCTGAAAAACCATAACTTCTATATTCAATCAAGTCTACTGAATTACCAATATATTGTAAATTGTGATATCTCAGAAAACAATGGTTTATATAGGGAAGCTTTGTATCATCAGTGATTTTCTACACATAAATTTGGAAGTGGGCACACAATATATATATTGGATCTCAAAGCAACACAAAGAGCAACAGCATTGAACTGATTTAACAGAAGCTACTTCATTCATAGTTTCTTGTACTTTGTATGTGTGTCTTGTTAACTCCACTTTCAAATTCATTCCATTATTTTTCTATTCATTGATGATGAACTCAAAAATCCCTACTCAAATCATCCTGGTATCAGCACTCCTCGATACCCACTCTAATGTTATGGGCTCCTGAATTAAAGTCAAAAATAGAGCCTTTATATTTTAATGTGCCTAAAACAACTCAATGACTGATCTACTTCCTAACCTCCACGTGTCTGATGTACTTTTCAATAATCCTAACTCATCATTTACTAAAATCTATATCCTATCCTGGCTGCCTAACCCAGACCTGCAGCTCACTTGGACGGATTTACCCAGCAATCTACATGAAGGCTACGTTCTCATGAAGAACCTTTCAGGCATGGCATCTACTCTCCTCCTCAAGCCCAGCAGCTATCCTTTTCCTACTCTTTGTCAATCCCTTGGTGAGAATTCTCAAGTTGCATCACTTTCTCCTGCCCAACCATTGGCCATTGGTAACTTTATTTACCAATCAAAACCAACTGGGTCCAGGTCACTCAGCATCTCATGTACAGTCCTTCATACTACCCTGGAATCTTTTGGACCAAATTAACATAACGTAAACAGCATTAGACCAATTCCACAACACTTTAGGGCCATATTTATATTGTCCAAAGCAATAACCAAGCAAGAACAGTCACAGCACGTTGGATAAGAAAAGCTGACAAGGATCATGTTTCACAAAATAGTGGACACAGCTAGAAAGCTGACCAATTAATTCCACAATTGCTGTACTACTTCTTTTTATAAGGTTTGTTTCTCATGGATTACTGCCTGTCTATAATTCCATAATTGAGATCACCAAAAACATACATTGAAAATGAGAAGGAAAATAAAAACCATTGTCCTGACTTCACTGTGTATCTTTTCGTTATCATCATTGCATGATGTTTTCCTTTTCTGGGAAATAGTCATGTAAACTGAAGATCTGTAACTGGAAAAGAACTTTCCTATACATGTTAGAGAATCTCTTTCAAACAAATCTCACAAACTAAACACAAGTGTACACATGGATACTGTACAGGATAATAATATTTTCTGCTTCAAGCATGACATCTGGGGGCACTAGATAACATATATTCTTGCCCCTGCTGACTATATGAATGTATCAAACCAACTAATAATGCACAGTAATGGAACAAAAGCTTTCAATTAAAAAGGTATTGGTCAGGAGTATGAGGAATATTAAACCACGCATAAAACAGTTGTACTGGCTAGTTTTGTGTCATCTTGACACAAGCTGGGGTTATCACAGAGAAAGGAGCTTCATTTGAGAAAATGCCTCCATGATATCCAGTTGTAAGACATTTTCTCAATTAGTGATCAAGGGGGCAGGGCCCCTTGTGGGTTGTGCCATCCCTGGGCTGATAGTCTTGGGTTCTATAAGAAAGCAAACTGAGCAAGACAGACAAATCAAGCCATTAATTAACATCCATCCATGGCCTCTGGATCTGCTCCTGCTTCTTGACATGCTTAAGTTCCAGTCCTGACTTCCTTTGGTGACAAACAGCAATGTGGAAGTATAAGCTGAAAAATCCCTTTCCTCCACAACTTACTTCTTGGTCATGATGTTAAGTGCAGGAATAGAAACACTGACTAAGAGATGGTTCCTTATAAACATGACAAACTACGTTTCCATCCCAGGCACATGTGGAAAAGTAGGGAGTATGAGAATCACTAAGCATAAGATTTCAGAGAATGCAAATAGGTGAATATCTGAAAGCTCACTGGAATGCAAATCTGGAACTCAGAAAATTACTCTAATCTTGAGCTTGAGTATGGAGATTTTATTGGAATAGTGGACATGAAGAAATGAAAGTCCTGGTCAACAGGCTTAAGTATAAGGAACACAGAGTGTATCATCAAAGGCAGAATCATGGAAATCAGTATGAAAGTTACTCAGAAAATAGGCAATCAACCTATCTCAATCTCTAGCTAAGCCACTCTTGGGCATACCCTCAAAGGATGCCCTAGCCCACCAGAAGGTCACTCGCAAAATGATATACTTTGCATCTTTATTCTCTCTCTCTCTCTCTCTCTCTCTCTCTCTCTCTCTTCCTGTGGTTGAAAATAATTTATTGTAAGTAACCCACTGCTGGTTGACCACAGTGGCAGAATATATTTGTGATCTGAACTATGACCCTGAAGAGATATTGTCCATCATATTTATAGTATAAACCATAAGTAGATAAGGTGCTTGATTAGCTGTAGCCTTGTTGAGTCATATTTTGACATAAGGGATTGAGCAAGGGAGTTTCCATTGATCGGAACTGGAGTAGATTTCTGGTTCTGGGAAGATGACCATAGTTTGACCTTGCCAGCAAGATGGAGAAACTCTCATTGTGATGTCTGGACTCAAACAACTGGTTCCTTACAACAGAAGCTGTTCAGCTCTTGGGAAGTTCCCAGATCTTGTTGGGCCTGAGAACTGAATTTTGTTTTTCTTATAATTAAATGGAGTCTGTAAACAAACTGGAAGTACATACAATGAGGTTCTAACCATAAATTTATTACATAATTATTTATTATACTACATGTTTTATATACATATAGTAAATATTTATGTAAATTATTATACTACATGTTTTATATACATATAGTAAATATTTATGTAATTAGTAATATTAACACACTGTATTAATGTATTATTATATAATATAGATCATATGAAATTTTTAAATAAGATTTTTAAGAAAAAGAGACTAAACCTGCTAAAGTAGAGATGGGGTGAATTAATTTGCCTTTTGTTCTGTGATAAATATAACTGGCAAAGAAACTTATAGGTTTGGAATTGTTTCCTCTTACAGTTGATAGTCTATTGGAAGTGAAATCAAGGGAGAAAGACAAGGTGAGAGCCTAGACACAGAATGCAAAGAAGCTAAGTGGGGACTTGACTTACTGTCTTTCAGCAGATGGTTTTTAAGGTTGCTTTCTAATAAAACCCAATATTTCCTGCCCACACCTGTGTGCTAGCCACAGAGGAATGATCCTTTACAAATCAATCTTCAATCAAAAAATCCAGTATACAATGCCTACAAGTGATCTGATGGAGATTATATTATGAATGAAGTTGCCTCTTTCCAAGTGAACAAGATTGTATGAAATTAACCTCCCAAAAGGATATAGGTGCTGTGTGGAAGTCAAGTGGATGATGCAAGAGGAAAGTAGAAGTAGAGCGTAAGAATGCAGATACTTTAAAATGTTCCCCCAATGATAAATCAGGTGATAGTATAAGATATTGGGTTCTGCATATAACATACAAAAAAGTACAATGACGTGAAAGTTATGTGCCTGTTTTTGTCATAAATTCTAGCATTCTTGTGCCAAAGCGATTGCAGAATCAGTGGTGCTAGCAATTAATGTAATTAAAGCTGTTATACCAGCAATAATCAAGCCCACTACACATTGCTTCTCCTTAAAGCCTGACTCATTTCTTCCAGTACTTGCAAGCTTTTTTTCAGAACACTAAAATTCGGTGATATTCAGGTCACAAAAACAAAAGCTGGTTGATAGACTTCCTTACAGACATGTCAGGTTTCAACACACTAAAACAATTAAAAAGTGTACAATCAGTGTAACTTACATTAAATACTGTAGAAGAAACAAAAGTAATTTAAACTTGACAATTAACAGAGCCTTAACATATGCACTAACACTTGTTTGAAATCCAGAACCTGTCCCAACTTTATCTCTTGCTAGGGTAACATCATAGAGAACTGCAGCAAACTTCCAAATATGTCTCTGAAAATGTCCAGAACCAGCCTTCCAAATGAAGTCTGTTATTTCCAATAATAGATTTATTTCTAGACCAGTCTGTGATTGAATCTGAATAACTGGTCACATTATGAATCATTCAAGAGTCATTCTAACTTCTGTTTTTGATTCTCTGTTCCACAAGGTCTAAATACTTGAGGCAAATCATCTTGTCCTATGTGGTGTAAAGGTAAGCAAAGGTGGGTCAGGAACTTGTGTCCAATACAGCTTCCCAGTCACCATTGTCAGGACACTTAGCAAGGTCAACTCAGGTCAACATCATTCCTTGTCTTGGCATCAGCATGTCTCACTAATCTCTCTGGCAGCCAGAGAAGTAGACTCAGATAGTTTGGCCATCCTGATAAGCCCTAAGTAACAGTGATCATGGGAGTGTTCATGTAACTTTGTTTGTTTCCTTGCTTGTTCTTTGACTATTTTTGTTTATTGTCTTGCTTGTTCCTTGACTATTTACATCTGTTGTATTGCTAGTTCCTCAACCTAGAATTGATCCTAATACTTGCATGTAATTAAAATGGCATAAAAGCACAAAGGAGGAGGGGAGATGGGATAGAGGGTTTCTAGGTAGGGGAAATGGAGAAAGGGAATGTCATCTGAAATGTAAATCAATAAAATATTCAATTAAAAAATTAACTGTTTGAAAAAATCTAGCAATCTCTCAAATCTCATTTGTGATTTTTCAAAAGCCATGACGCATAAAACAATGAAAGATTTAATATTTATGCAGGAAACCAATAAGTCCTGTATCATGGATGCTTATGAGAATGCAAGAAATCTCAGTACAGCAGTAGTTGAAGTGCATGGAGCTTGGCTTTTTTCTATTCCATACCAACTTGGAAACCAAAGACATTTCAATAACACACAAGCAATTAAAATATTCTCATTAAGAAAAGATGCCAAGGCTGGGCGGTGGTGGCACACGCCTTTAATCCTAGCACTTGGGAGCAGAGGCAGGCAGATTTCTGAGTTCGAGGCCAGCCTGGTCTACCTAGTGAGTTCCAGGACAGCCCGGCTACACAGAGAAACCCTGTCTTGAAAAACAAAAAAAAAAAAAACAAAAAAAAAAAAAAAAGAAAGAAAGAAAGAAAAAGAAAATATGCAGAATACTCTGAATCTGTACTCTAATTCAGCTATGTATTCTATGGTGCACATGGGCATTCTAACTGTGTAGCATAGCAGATGTGACAACACATGAAATCTCCAAGAGTTCAAGTTTATAAGACTCGCACAAGGAAGAAGTGGACAGTAGTATGCGAGCCCCAAGTCTCATGAGCCATTCAAAGACCATGACGAGACACTTCACACATCCTTCCCATTCATAGTTTATTGATAATTATCAGCTGCTTGGGAACATCTGAGAGAGATGGTCACACCAAGAGATTTCTCCAGAGTGTAGATTTTTAAAGTTGTCAATGCTGCTATCTTTGTGTCCTTACTGTTCCCATATGTAACCCTACATCCATAGTCTTCGAAATAGCTTCTTTTTATTTACATTTCTTGGAAGTAATTTTTGTTTCATCAACATGGACGTTAGTGTTCTGCAATTACTATCTTTCATCAGTTTCCAAGCTGATGTAAATAGAAATTTGTTCACATTTTCTGCAACAATGGGTCTGACAACATCTGTTATTGAAAAACTATGTAGCAAGGAAGGTATTGCCAATGATTTGTTATAAAAATTGTAGCATTGGGTGGTGCATTTTTGCATGTAGAACAAAAATATTTTCATGAGACAATTGAGAAGATAATTAAAAGTTCAGTGACAGCTTGCATATAGGAGCCACACTTCCCACTCCAACTCCACTCACTGAAACCTCTGTCTCCTGTTATTCACCCCAGATGCACATAAACTTTTATACCTGTCTCTCCAGACAGAATGTCCTACTGCAAGCTTCTTGAAGTAGTCTCACCTCAACCTACACCATCACACCCATGAACTCCAATTCTTGTTGCAGATGTTAATCCACTAGGTTTTTTCAATATCATAATCATCCTTTTCTCCTAGCCATTATCCATTTCCAAGCAATGTGAAGAAGCCATCTATCTCTTCCAGGGACTCTAGCCACTGCACTTGCCTAGGATCCAGCAACCAAAGAATGGATCCCCAACCCCACAAACATAAGACCTGAAATAATCATGAAAAATATATCAAACCTCATAACTCCACATGTTAAAAAATACAAACATGAATAACCAAGAAAATATGCCTCCAACAGTGTAGAGTAAACCTCATTCGAGTTTGTGTTGAAAATGTAATATAACTAAAGCGCAAGTGAAGGATTTCAGAACATCCATCATGTATATGTTCAAGGACCTTTAAAAGCACATAATTAAATTCCTTAAGTAAGATTGAAAAAATAAAGAAATCACTGAAGAAAATGATGAAGATTCCAGGACAAGAAAGTAGAATTACAGTTGTTATGTAACATGATCTTCTTGTAGGACTCCTAACAGTGGGCTGTTTCTGACTCTGTGGCCTTCCTCTATGACAACCTTTCCTCATCCTGAATTGTGTCTTTCAGTCTTAATAGGAGAGGTGGTGCTTAGTCTTACTGTAACTTTATATGCTGTTGCTGGTTGATATCCATGGGACTGTCCACTATTCTAAAGAGAAATGAAGGAGTAAATAGGGGAGGTATGGACTGGGGGAGAGTGAGTTGGAAACTGTGGTCAGGATGTAAAACAATGAAAAACTTAAAATAGAAAAAGGAAGACCAAGGGCCTCCCCTCCCATTAATGCCAGATAAGGCCATCCTTTGCTATATACACAGCTGGAGTCATGGGTCCCTCAGTGTGTACTCTTTGGTTAGTGGTTTAGTCCTTCATCCTATGTGATGGCAAATACCTTCAGCTCCTTAAGTCCTTACCCTAACAGCCCATTGGATTTCCCAAACACCATCTGAAGGTTGGCTGCAAGCATCGTCATCTGTATTGGTCAGGATCTGGCAGAGCCTCTCAGAAGACAGCTATATCATATTGTTGTCAGCAAGCACTTCTTGGCATCTGCAGTAGAGTCTGGATTTGATGTCTGTGTATGGGATGGATCCCCAGGTGGAGCAGTCTCTCGATGACCTTTCCTTAAGTCTCTGCTTCACACTTTGTCCCTGTAATTCCTTAAGACAGTAGCAATTCTGGGTTAAAATTTTTGAAAAGGGTGGGTGGCCCCATTCCCCAACCAGGGGCCATGCCTATCTTCTGAATATCATCTCTACGGGTTCTCTATCC
>JAJTUV010003847.1:0-36443 GCA_021653895.1 Mastomys natalensis | reverse complement strand
ACAAAAAACAAAAACAAAAAAACAAAAACAAAACAAACAAAAACCACCATGAAACAAAATAAAACAAAAATCAGGAAAAGGCTGGGCAAGTTGCTTCCTTCCCTTGATTTCTGAAGTTCAAGCACAAGCCAACCATGGCCCCACCCTTCTGTCCTCAAAATCCTCCAGCATCAAAGCCCCTCCTCAACTGCGAGGTCCTCCCTTCATCACTGCTATACAAATCTGGTTAACTGTTACACAATAAACTGTTGGTCTAGTGGAGTACCAAAACCCCTTCAGGATGCCTGATGGGAGGAGCTGAGGGAAAGTAAAGTACTCACTTCAGTCCACATCTGACAGATTGTTCTGCTCTGCCTGCAGCCTGGTCACAGAGAGGAAGTAAGGACTGGTGTCAGGAGGGAGCTGCTAGGTGGCAAAGGGAAGAGCCCTGAGGATATGACTGTGGGTGAGAGTTTGGGATTCAGAAGGAAAACCTGGATGCCTGTTGGGTAAGAGAAGTAGGCAGAGCCAGGCAGTGGTGGCGCACGCCTTTAATCCCAGCACTTGGGAGGCAGAGGCAGGTGGATTTCTGAGTTCGAGGCCAGCCTGGTCTACAGAATGAGTTCCAGGACAGCCAGGACTACACAGAGAAACCTTGTGTCAGAAAAACCGAGAGAGACAGAGAGAGAGAGAGAGAGAGAGAGAGAGAGAGGAGAGAGAGAGAGAGAGAGAGAGAGAGAGAGAGAGAGAAGGGAGGGAAGATTGGATGCCTGAGTGATATGAGAGCCCAGGGATGTGATTGGGGTCTATTAACTGGCTTCAACTTCTTAGGTTTTATCTGTGCACCCCTTCTCCAAAGATGAACCATTCTCACGCTACAAAGTCCTGTGTTGCTCGTCCTGCTTGTTGGCCCTACTGTGTGCACAAAGAGGTGAGAGTGAAAGTGAGAGGGGGTCAGGAGGGTACAATTGAGATGGAAAAGGGCCTCAGGGTTGGGGGGACACATAAACCTCCATCGTGTGCCCAGTGCCCAAGGTGTACCAGTAACCGAGGGGTCAGGGGACTGGGATTGACTCGTGGGGGGTGAAGCTTCCGTGCTGGGGTGCTTGCTTGCTGGGTCTGCAAACCTGCCAGAAAAACTGTTGCACTTCACTACCTCTGCCACAAATCCTGGCCACCAGATCACCCAGTCCTTAGACTACCAAGCTGCCCTGGACTCCCAGACAGGACACTGGCCTGTGTGGACACAAACTGGCAGAGGCTTCTTTTCCTGGTCCAGATGCCAACTCAAGGGGTTTGAAAAACTTAACGCTTGGTATTTGACTTTTTCTTATGCCCCGGGCAGCCACATGAGGCCACAATGCTAGAACTTCTCTACTCTAAGAGGATCCACACTCTTAGATACTCCTATACTTCTAGTTACATCTGTATTGCAGGAGGACTCATGTTCAGCCTCAGCTTTAAGCTGGACTCTGGGAGGTTCAGTGCTCTGTCATGCTCAAAGACCCAAGACCCAGTTCTGCAGGGTTAGGGTGGGACAGGTCAGAACAGCCCTCCCCATTCGATGACCCCAGTACATACTTACACACCCACTCAGTGCTTCAGCAGGCATTTAGTATCTCTGTCTTCCCAGTGTGGTGACTGTCTCTCTAATTTGTCTTGGGGTGCAGGTTTCCATGTGGCTGGCTGGGTGTGACAGCAGGACCAAGCATATAGAACAACTTTGACTCTTGGTTCACTTTTGCTTTTGGTGGAGGTGACTGGGCAGTAATGTCCTTGCTCTGTCCTAGCGACGAGCAGCTGTAGGGAAGTAGAACATTGTAGAGGAGGGGTCTGGGCTAGGAAGGGCATGCCCTTGCCCTCATGTATTGGCTTCTTTCTCAGCTCAGGGGCTGCAATGCTACCATTGTGTGAGGGTCCCACTTGAGGCTTCTGCTCATCAGTACAGTCCTGCTTCTTGCCTAATTCATTCTGTGTGACTCAAGTGGCAGAAGTTCCAGAGGGTAAGTGAACTATATAAAAATGAGTGAGGTTGTCTTGGGAGAAAAGGTCAGGTGTGGGCACTTGTTATGGACCATGGTTCCCCTCCCTCCAAGTCCAGCTGTCCTGGGTCAGAGGGGGACTCCTGGAAACTGGGGCCTGGTGGGGTCCAGGGATGTGCTGGGATGGTGATGATGAGGCAGGGCTGCCCATTGGCATGCATGGTGTTCATCATCCCCTGTGTTGCCAGTGTAGTCATGTGACGTTCCTGCCTGTATGTTATGTCTGAGGTCTCACAGGCTCACTGATGGACCAGGGTAGTTGGAAGAGTTGCCCTTTGGGCTGTTCTGATCTTACACGGTGGTGTGATCTTACACTGTGCTGTGGCTTTGTTGTGTGTGTGTATGTCTGTGTGTGTGTGTGTGTGTGTATAAGTGTGGGTGAACATGTATGGATGTATATAATGTAAGGTGTGTAATGCTCTGAGGATATCCTTAAGTACCAGTCCTTAGGAATTGTTTAATTTTTATGCAAATGAGTTTTGGTTCCCCTGGACCTGGAATTACAGATGGTTTTAAATCACCATGTAGGGTCTGGGGACCAAACCCTGGGCTTCTGTAAGAGCAACAAGTGCTTTAACTACTGAGCCAAGTCTCCAGCCTCAATCATCTTGTTTTTTGAGACAAGATCTTCAGTGGGACCTAGGATTTGCCAAGGATGCTGGCGTGGGGAGGAGGGAGGTAGCAGAGAGTTCCTAGGTCCTCTTGATTCCTCCCCCAGCACTCCCACACTTGGCTGTCTCTTTACATGGTTGCTGGGGGTGGATCTTGCATCCACAGGCTTCCACTTCACTCACTGAGCTGCTTCCCCAGCACATTTGTGTAAGGGCACATGTGTGTACAGTGTGGATGTACATGCCCTGGGGAGGTACCAGTGTATGGGACCCAGAAGTTAATGAGTATCTTCTGTGACATCTATTTACTGAGATTAGGTTTCACACTGAGTTGCAAGCTTGCAGGTTGAGCTGATTATCCAGTGAGCTTACCTCAGAGATCTTCACCTCTTTATCCTAAGCACAGAGATACAAGTAGGCCACCATGCCTGCCCATCTTGTGATGGGCTCTAGTGATCAGAACTGGGGCTCATGCTTGTGCACACATGCACTTTATCACCAAGCCTCCTTATCAGCCCATGGTTTGATTTTCCATTTCCTTTGTTACTTGAGGTGCTGTATCTATCCCCAGAATAGCCTAGAAGCCCTCATGTAGCCCAGTTGGGGATTGAACTCATAAACATTCTCCTGCCTCAGTCTTCTAGGTTCTGCAGTCACATGTCTGAGCTACATATCTGGATTCAATATGCCTTAGAGACAAGTCTGGGCCATCCAGGCCTGGTGGCATGTGGCCCAGACTTTCAGATGCTCTGTTGTCCCTGCATAAGCACTGAGTCACTCCCTGATGTCTTGCAGGCTCTACCACAAAGAAAATAAAGAGCCATCAATGCCTTTCATTTTGCCCTACTGATATTGAAAATGAAAAGAAACTGGGTGCTCCTGTGAACTTGAGACTTCTGTTGCAAGGAAGACCTCTGCAATGCAGCAGTTCCACTGCAGGCAGCACCTGGACAACAGCAGGTCCAGGGGTGCTTCTGTTCAGCCTGGGCTCAGTCCTCCTGCAGACCTTGCTGTGATGGTCCTTTCACCAACCCCCACCCTGATCCTTTATCCTCTTGTGTAATCCCTCCTTCCTGGAGCCCTCTAGTGAGGAATTATGAGGTATAGAATTACTGACGTGGGAGAAGGTGTGGAATACCTTGTTTCAACATTATAGGCCCTTGATAGCTGGGTAGGTTCCCCACTTCTCTCTAGGGCTTTCAGATCTGTACTTCCTGGAAGGCCATTTTGTTGTAGCTTGCTACTCTTGGCCCTGGAGGCACGTGGACAGCACAAGGAAGAGGCTGAATTTCAAGGTATTATGCCATCACTGTCCACACATAAATATCTGGGGTCCTGCTGGGTTCTCAGGTGTGCCACTCAATGTCCCACTGTTGAGTCCAATAAAACATTTGTTCAAAAGCCAAGATCATTGTTTTTCTTTTGCTACACTGAGTCCACCGAGTCCTGCCTGCCAGTTCATATCTCTGCCGTTTCAGCCTGACACACTAGCTAGCTCCTGTTAGCCAGCTGAGAGGAGAAACCCTTGGTTTGGGTTGGCTAAGGCTTTTAATTTTAGGCTTGTACTGTGTGCTTTTGTTTGTCACCTTGAAACAAGCTGGAATTATCGCAGAAAAAGGAGCCTACCTTGAGGAAACGCCTCCATGAGATCCATCTGTAAAGCATTTTCTCAATTGATGATCAAGGGAAAGGCCCATAGTGGGTGGTGCCATCCCTGGGCTGGTAGTCTTTGGCATTTGTCTTGGGAAAGGAAGGACTGTGTCTGGGTAGAGAGGAGACAGAATGGCCAATAGGCAAACAGGAACCCTATATTAGCATGAGCTGTTTAACTTCAATTGGGCTACTAATTAGTTAAGCCAAAGGGACTTTTGATTGCTGGACTTTGAGAGCTGGACCTTGGTAGTCAGTGTCAGGAGGAGGAAGTGGTTAAATAAGGGAATAGACCTTGGTGTCTAGCTTTAGGAATGAAGTCTAACAGTTTTTAGCAAGGCAGAGGGAATGGGGAGAAGGAAAAGCCCTGCCAGAGCCATGTTTGCCACGCTCCAGCTGTCCAGAGACCCTTCTCTAGCCTCTGAAGCTAAGCACACGAAGAGCTGAAAAAGGCTCTGTCAAACTCCAAGACATCCCAAATTTTCCTCTATTCCCCTATTCTGTCAGTTCTTATCAAGAAGTAAGATGGCCCTGGAGGAAGGGCTGAAGATGAAGTTTCTGATGGCTTTATTCTACAAAAGTCCACTCTCCCAAGCCAACCTCGAGCTCAGAGAACAGGGTGTAAAGAAGGGCCTTCCTTGACCTTCCTTGGCACTGCTGAAGGACTGTCCTTCTTATGAACCCTGTCCTCTGTCACCAGTTTCTGAAGATTTTGACCAGGCCCTAGTGGACAGGAAAGGGAACGCTGTTTTGTGTATAGATGTGGTGTAGGTAAATGGCTATGGGGATTCTGACCCTAGGCAGGTCTGCCTGCTTCTCTAAGTAGGGAGGACAGAAGCTCCAGTGGGAGTCAGGAATTCTGGGCAGAACCCACCACCTGACTGTGAGGTGGGGACCTGACCCCTCTGTGTGGAATAAGACTTCTTCCTTGAATACCTTCCAACCTTCCAGCATCTGCCCAGCTGTGTGATTCACAGCCCCCTACCTCCACACTCAGAGTGGAGTAGTCTGGGAGGTCCATATATAATACTTTATCCCAGGCCTGGTCAGAGGCCAGAGAGACCTAAGTGTCTCTATTACACTCCCTTGTCCTCACACTTCCTCTCCCACTGAAGGTCCCCATAGTCCCCTCCCTCCTCTCAACTTTAAGAAATAGAAACTCAAAATTTTGGCCCCTCTTCCTTTTTCCCCAAACCCAGGAAATCAAAAGCTAGCTTCTGGCCTCCTCCACCTACACAAACTTACTCTCTCTTGTCTCTCCCAGTCACCTTCCAGTCTGTCTGAAGCCTGTGGTGCCCTGCCCATGGTCAGTCCTAAGTAGGACCCAGAATCTGAGCAGGAAAGTGGGGTGTGAGTTCTGCTGAGTGAAAGCTCCTTACTGAGTAGCTCAGTCTCACTAAACACACAAGTCACACTAAACCTTCCCTGGAGTGCTCAATGCCCATATTACCTCCAGGCACGCCTGGAGATTCTTATGGGTTGGACAGGGAGGCTCTGGCATCCTCCTCTTGCTCACAGGGAGGGTCAGTGTTGTTAGTGAGTGTAGTAGCTCTCAGTGTGTGCTTGCTCAGGGGGGAGTGCCTGATATCATTGACTTGGAAGTAAAATGTGCTCTGACTGCTATGACAGCTTCTGCCACTAGGGGTGTGAGTGGCCTTGCCTGGAGCCCTGGGTTTGAAAGCACTCTCCCAGTGTCACCCTGTGGTTCTCAAACTTATGGGCACCCAGACACCTCTGTGAACCACAAACTTGAGAATTCGGTTCACATCCTTCTTTGTACCCAGTGGCCACTGAGGACTGAGAGGAGTTGGGAATGAGGGCCCGAGGACAGCGGGCCTGTGATGAAGTGTGTGAGGTGGTGCTAGGGTGATCTGACTTAGCTCTGGGTGAGTGCCAGGAGTATGGAGGGCCTTCTTCCTTAGAAAAAGGTACAGCTCTGTATAATGAAGGCCTCCCCTCACGGTGCTCCTTGATGAAGGAGACAGTCCATGCTTGTTCAAACTGCTTTATTCATGGCCCATGAAGATGCATATGGCTTACTCAGAATGAACACAGATTAAACACCTTTTGAGGGAAGTGATACCTAGGAAGGGATGCTTATTGGGTAAACACTCAAAGGCCCTAGATAGCTCATTAGCATAGAGACCTCTAGGCTAGTTGTCATGGTCCTCTTAGTGGGGTGTCATAGTCATGAACTCTAGAACAGGAATCTGGTCAGAAGCTAGTCTGAACTGCTGCTGTTCTCAATTATGAATTTGATCAGGGTTCTTTGCTACTTACTACCTT
Source organism: Mastomys natalensis (assembly GCA_021653895.1). Taxonomy (NCBI): domain Eukaryota; kingdom Metazoa; phylum Chordata; class Mammalia; order Rodentia; family Muridae; genus Mastomys; species Mastomys natalensis. The sequence continues at coordinate 29,875 of JAJTUV010003847.1, read as the reverse complement.
GCCAGTTCTTCTGTCTGGTAGCCCTATACCAACACCAGGGCATGCTGGAATGGCACCACACCTGATGGGTGGTGCACCCCGAATTCTACATGAGGTAGATGCACACTTTAATATGATTTAAAATGGCAGGAACAGAGCCCTACAAACTTTAGGAAAAGAAACTGACTCCTCATCACCCCCTTCTACCTCTCCCATATTCAATGGCTTATCAAAAATCACTCCTGTATCAGCTTAATAGGATTCCTTGGACAAATTGGTAACCATTACCCCGACAACAAATGGATCTCTGTCCTCCCTCTGTTGCAATGGCTGCCCCCCAAATCCCATAGTTAGAGCTACACAATATTTACCAATGAGGGAAAGAGGGGAGCTGCATCAGTATTATACTACTCCCCAAAGGATGAACCTCCTATTCTCAGATTCAGAGTGCGGCCCCACAGCTCCTCCCAATATAAAGAATTATATGTTATCTCTCTAGCATATAAAGGAAGTCAAGGGGACCCTTAGCCTCTTTTCAGACAGTGTATATGCTGTCAATTTGCTCCCCTGGTTATCAAGATCCTTTGTCAAACTAGATGCCAACCCACTTTCCCCTCAACTCACACAGGTTCTACCCTCCTACAGGAAAGGGCTCTCCCATCTACATCCAGCAGGTCAGATTCACAGTCCCCTGCCAGACCTGATACCTGAGGGAAACGCCTTCACTGACCAAACCTCCTCAACAGAAACATTCACAGCCTGCACTGAGTAAGCAGACCAATTCCATTCATGCACACACACAAATATAAATGGGCTCCATACCCTCTTCCCCACATCTCCCTGTCACCAACTCCAAGGACAATAAAACATGCTCCTCTCCTCACTCCCACCCCAGCTTCACAGAGCATGGGAACCAATCCCCAAGGCCCAAACCAATGCCTTATTGCAAATCGATGTCACCCATATTCCCCAATTTGGTAGATAAAAATGTTTTTGTCATCATAGATACATACTCACATTTTATATGCATACAGACCAAACAAGTAAAAACTCAAAAAGGTTAATTCACCATATGCTCTCCACTTTTGCCGTCATGGGCATTCCTCAAGAAAAAAATGAGAACGGCCCTGTCCTCACTGACTCTCAATTGAAAACTTTACCATAGAATGGAACATTGCCCACCATACAGAGATCCCCACAGTCCTCAGGGCCAAGGAATAGTAGAAAGAACACATCAAACCTAAAAGACCAACTTCTAAAACAAACGGCAACCACGTACCACCCCCATGTACAATTAACAATAGCTATATACACCAAACATATTTAAAATCTATAAAACTCTAAACATTCTCCCATCTCCCTCCATTGGCACACACCATTGGTGGCAAAGTTACCATCATTGTCCCCATCCTAGTAAGATGGCATGAACCTTTCTATGGAATTTGGAAAGAACTAGACCCTCTCCTTGCAATTCAGAAGGGTTTTGTTTGTGTTTTCCCACAGGACCAGCCGAACCCTATTTGCGTTCCCCCAGAAATGTCCGACACCACCCCAACAACCAAGAACATGGACTGCCTCTCACTAGCAGATCAAGGACAGAGGAGGCAGAGGGGGAAGAGGAGAAGGAGGAGCCACACGAAATCCCACACCAAAGGAACAACATGATCTCCTGGAAGGACATCCATGACCTGGTGACTGCTGCCCAGGCCATGTGCCCTCCACAAGCTTCCCTCTCCTCTGTTCTCTGGCTGTTGTTGTCATTCCTCATACTAACTCTACTAATGCCCAGGCTCGGCCTAGCACTCCCACCACCTACCACTGGGGAGTCTTCACAAGGGAGACCTACAACAGATACAACAAAATCATAGGATCCCAGGATTGCCATTGAAGGATGTCAGACCAGGATTGAGATCTCCACACACCTAGATTGCATCTGCACTAGTCCCAGCCCTTTCCTCTGCTTTCCTTACCAGAACACAGGTGAATGTCTCCAGGAGGTCTCCATCTGTGGAGGCTGCAGATTTTGGGACTGCAGGATGGAATCCATCAGTCATAGTGGACCATGCTCACCAACCTGAAAACTCATTTTCAGCTTTCGCTCAGCGAACAATGGGATGAATGCTGGCAAACAGAGTCATGGGTCCACTCTTCCCTAATGGCTATGTGACACAGCCCATAGTTGACCTACACGTCTCTCATGAGCTTTTCCCCATCTCCAAATCAGTCTTTACCCATGTTAATATTCTTCAATAGAAATCAGTCTCAGAAAGAACTCTGAGCTACCCTCTCCCAGCTGCAGTACACCCAATATGCAGCTGACCTCCTTGCCTTATCCACCCACCCAACTCCTCCAATGATTTCTCTGTGCTTCTCTCTCCTGACTGCTATTAGCAGCTGTTCCCATTCACATTTCCCTTGATAAACCGCATGGACTCTTACACACAAGGAAAGCACAGGACATTCCTCTCTTGAAATAAAAGGGGATTTTCTTCCCCTTTTGCTTTGTAGTACCCTCCTCAAAAACCATCTTACATGTGCCCATTACCATCACCAAATCCATACGCATTAACCCCTGATCTTCTCTGGTGCCAAAGGTCTACAGGTTCTTGCATTAACCCATCCTTTTGAAGACTCCTGCACTACTGTAAGAATTGTTCCACAGGTTTATCTCTATGAACCTGAAGAAGTTGCCCTGCAGATGGGAGGAAGCAAAAGAACGACAGAGAGATCTTCATCCCTCTGCTCCTTGGACTGGGTCTTGATGTCTCACTAGGCAGGACAGGAACTGCTGGAGCAGCCCTCTTCCAAACACAGCATCTGGCCAGTGATTTCCACAACAAACATGACCAGGCTGTGCCCTCCACTGCAGACAAGCTTGAGTCTCTTCAATGCCAGATAACCTCCTTAGCAGAATTGTTCTCCAAAACCAGAGGCCCCTTGGCTTACTGCCTGTTGAACAGCGATGGACATGTGTTCTGCTGGAGGAGGAATGCTGCTTTTATGCCAATGAATCTGGGCTGGTTGAACAAGATGTGCAAACGCCCAAAGAGCTCAGGGGATCTCCAAGAGCATTATGTTCCCAACACCCTTGCTCCATGGTGCTCAAGCCCCTTGGGAGTATGGCTTCTGCCCCACCTTGGTCCCAGACTAGCTGGGAGCATTCCACCTTGTGTCATCTAGTTGTTAAAGCAGTAGATGACTAGGATTGCAAAGATCACTAATAATCACTTCTTGATTCAATATCAAACTGATCCCAAAACAGGAGACAGTCACTCCAATGACACCTCTAATTTATAAAAGGAAAAGGAGGAATTGTGGGGCAGTGGGCCATGCCACCAACAGAAGCATTGGTAAGGGTGTAGCAAAGTTCAGAACCTCCATAAAACTCATGATTGAGTACAACAGGAGTTTGAACTAGCTCCTGACCAGATTCCTGTCCTGGAGCACTGACTGAGACAGCTCACTAGGAGGACCATGACAATCACTCACTTAGAGACAACACCTGAACACTGCATGCAGATAGAGCATCCCTAACTGAGCCAACACAAAGCACCTACCCACCTCATCCAAAATATTTATAAGGTCACAGTTCACATGAAATAAAGTGCCTGAGTGATCTTCACTAAAGGTTGTCTGAGAGTGCCTGGCTTATTGAGCTGGATTGCTCCACGGAAGAACTTTTTCTCAAGCAAAGTGTTGTCTTTTGTTTTATTATCCCAAGACTGACCTTACCTAAGTCCCACTGCCTCTGAAAGTCCACGTGATACCCCATGATGGGTAGCCTGGTAAAACCCTTCCCTTCCTGGCTGCTTCATTTAGGAATTCAATGTCACATTAGAGCTTTTCTTCTGGGGAGAGGTCTAGAAGCAGTGACATATGAATGACATGGCAATTGGAAGAGAAAAAGGAGCAGCCACAATTCAGACCACCCTTCCTGTATATCCAGCACCTAGAGCACCTGTAGGGCCTGTGGGTGTGGAACCAAAGGACCCAGCCTTGCCAGAGGTCCTGGAGATGTCCAGGCTGGAGAAAAGACTCACTTGTGTAAATGAGAACCTCTTCCTAAGGCACACTTTTTCGCTGGCTTCCAATCTATGGGCTGACACTGGCTGACCCAGGGAACCTTGAAGCACTGGAAGCAGCTTAGGTTTCATGCTATGGACAAGAAAATGCAGCAGTGGGTGGGCAGCTCAGGCCAGAAACCCCAACCACACTCCTTCCCCTACCCTGTTGATTCCTGTCCAGTTCTTACCTGGCATTACCTTGGCCATATCGTCTTGGGCAAGCTCCAGAGACACCAGAGCAGCAGGTCTTGATCCCTCAGAGCCACACTCCTGCCTGGATCCTGCACAGCCAGGTGTCTTCCCTGACACAACCCAGTGCTCGCAGACTGTGGAGCCTGGGGAGGAGGTGGAACACTTGCTGGAGTCTGCATTCTCTCCTCAAAGGTTTACAGGGCGGTGGATGCACCTTGCTCAGGTAAAGAAACAGGGTAGGAGAAGAGAGAGAAGAGAAGAAGAGAGAGAAGAGAGAGAGGAGAGAGAGAGAGAGAGAGAGAGAGAGATTAGAGAAGTATGTTAGTGTGTTAGTTTCTCCTCTGGAGATATCAGGTCACCTTCTCTGTCCTCTGGGATCAGCCATCTTTGCAGGCCTTATAGACCTTACCTAGATACACCTTACCTCAGGAAATGCTGCCTTAATCTGGAGGTGCAACTCAGATCCACCTGTGCCTCTTTCCTAGTTCTGTCTTTCAAGACTGTCCCCTTGAAGGACAATCCCCATGGGGACCAGGGGTCACTTCTCCTTCCAAGCCTGTCTGCTCATTCTCTATTCCCTGTCCCTTTACTGTCCTTCTGTTTACTGCCCCTCTCTTCTCTCTCCTTACCATGAAACAAATGTGTTGGTTTGAATGAGAATGGACCACAGAACCTCATAGGTTTGAAGTTTGGTCCCCAGTAGGTGGAACTGTTTGGAAAGGATTATGAGGTGTGGCTTTGTTGGAGAAGGTGTGTCACAGAGGGTGGCCTTTGAAATTTCAAAAATCTACACCATTCTCTATTAGCTTTGTCTGCCTCATGCTGGTGGATCAAATATAAGCTCTCAGCTACTGATCCAGCTCCACACTTACCTGCCTGCTGCCATGCTCTGAGCCATGATGGTCATAGACTCTAAGCCTGAGAAACTGCAAGGCTCCAAATAAACTCTTCTGTAAGTTGCCTTGGTCATGGTCTTACCACAGCAACACAAAGAAACTAACACAGCAATGTTTATGGGACTGCAGAAATGGCTCAGCAGATAACCATAAGTACTTCAGTATGCCATTAATCCTACCCAAATTGACCCAATATCAGTGCCAAGAGTTCCTTTCCCGGTGTTCTGGGTTCTCAAATGAAAGACACACATGTATGCTTATATTTTATTATGCTTTAAATGCTCAGTGGTTGGGTCACTCCCAAACCTCCACATGGCTAACACTTCTCCACTGATACTCCTAAGCTATTACTTACTAAAATTTATATTCAATCTTTGATGTCCTACAACCAATGAAGTAGAGGGGCTGGGGCCACTCTTTCTTGGCTCTTACATCATTGTTATGTTCTCTTCTGTACCTCTCAGGCCTGGACCCACCTACTGTAACAAGGCCACACCTCCTAACAGTGCCACACCCTGGGCCAAGCATATACAAACCATCACAAACAGGAACAGGCACCTGAAGAAAATGAAATGGAGCTTTCTACCTTCAAATTAGGCAGCTACATGTGTCGAAGCCCTGAGACCCTAGTGTCCCTACTGTCTCAGGTGTACTGCCACATGGCTATTAATGACTCTCAACGAAGACAAAATGGGCCATTAGAGTAGATATTATCTTTTGGAATAGTGTCCCATAAGAAGGGATCAGGGCATGGAGCTGTGCAGAGAAAACCACCTGAAGACTGGGGAAGATGGTGCCACCTGCTGGCCATCAAGAGGAACAGCTCTGTCCACAAGGCTCCCAGGCTCTTGCCTCCCCTCTGTAAGCCACTCTGGCCTTGAACTTGAGGTCCTTAGGTGCTGGGATCCCAGTGTGTTCTCCCGCCCTGCTCTCCACAAGCTCTATTAAAGGATTTATCTGTGAAAGCAGAGCCATCAATAAGGATCTGTAATGAGCAGGAAGAGCCAAGGGGGAAATCAGCCAAAATGCAGGATATGAGCTCACACAAAGCCACTGATGATTTTATAGATCTACCAGTGAAGAGCAAGACGAAGTGAAGGAACAGTTCTTTTACAATAACCTAAAGAAGATGCAGACACCTAGGAATGAGTTTACATGAAATGGCACAGCCTGGAAGTTAAAAACCTTGAAAGAAATGAAGGCAGGCATAAATAAATAGAAGGATACACTAGACTAAATATCATAAGGGTTTTAATTACTTAATTATTAATTAATAATTTATTATGTATGATTTATGAATTGTATATGGTTATGTGCACATGTGCATGTGACACGTGCATGTGTGGAGGTCACAAGGCTACTTACAGGAGTTCTCCTTCTACTGTGTGGATCCCAGGGCTCAAACTCAGTTCAGGTGGAGGGAGGAGGGTGGAGAGACAGGGAGAGGGAAGGGAGGGAGGAGAAGGGGGGAAGGAAAAAGGCAAGAGGGGCTCCTAATGGAGTTCACATGAAATTGGAAGTCACAGGATTTGGTGGGGCAAGCTGTAATCCCAGGACTGTGAAGGCAGGGACCCGAGGATGAGACATTCAAGAGCACCCTCAAATTCTTAGCAAGTTTCTGTTACTTGAGATCCTGTCTCAAACAAACCAAACAAACAAAACAAAAACCAGTGTAATACACGGGGACAGACACGAAACAAGCAGTGTCCAGACACAGTCATGTACATGCTGGGTTGATTTTTTAACAATACTGCCGTGTCTGTCTGTGTCGAGAATAATAGTCTTTGCAAATGTTGGAGCTGGGACAGCTGGGTAACAGCAGAATCCTCACTTCACACACTACACCAAAATAATATAATAAAACATAAGATGAAATAATAAAATGACACTAAAAATCCACAGTTTCATCTCAACAGCTAAGCAGTGACCAATGACAAATTCTTTGGCTTTTAAGAGGAGAGCTGCTCCTCCCTCAGAATTGTCAGCTTCTGTGCTTCTTTGTTTCAGATATGCCCATCAAAGAAATCCACATAGAACCAGCCCAAAGCACCTGTCCTCACTCATCCAGACCCTAACCATTGCTGGTTGTCATGCTACATTCTGCCCCTAGGGGCGCTCCTCTCTGCAGTTGAATTAGAGATTGAGGCTGTGGTCCCCTTCTGTCCTGACATAAGAGCTCAGCTCCAAAGTGTAAGTCTCTCCCTTCCTTTCCACTTTCTTTAGGAAGAAGACCTTTGGGACTGTCATTTCCTGTTTTCCTGGCATACCTGAATCGTTTCTTTGGAGGAAAATCCACTGGATTAAGTTCAAAACTACAGTTGTTACAAAACAGGAGAACTCCATCAGACCTAGATTGGGTCATAGTGTCTTACACAGAATACAAGCAATAACAGAGACCATAGCTTAAGAATAAAACCCTTAACAAGTTGTGGTGGATAGGCTGGGGGCATGCAAACAGGAAGAACATGAGTCTGAGCCCAGCCTGGGCTGGAGAAGTGGCTCATGAAGATCCACTTACTGTACAAACAGGAAACGATGGTCATAATCCCTGTGCCCAGGTGAAAAGCCTAGCATGTCTGTGCTGTCTGCAACCCCACCTTTCCTCCCTCCACAGGGAATGTCACCATCCCTCCACAGAATGCACATCCTCCACAGGAATGTCACCATCCCTCCACAGGGAATGTCACCATCCCTCCACAGGAAATGCACCATCCCTCCACAGGGAATGTCACCATCCCTCCACAGGGAATGTCACCATCCCTCCACAGGGAATGTCACCTCTATATGCAGACACTCTTCACCCCTCCCCAACCCCTGACAATCTTCTCCATCTTTACAAACTCATCTGTTCTGGATACTTTGTGTAAACAGAGCCAAGCAGTGCACACCTTCTGCACCTGACTCCTTCATGGATTCTAGGCTGCATCCCACCTTCTGACTATTCAACACTGTCTTCCTTTTAATAACAGAAACAGGTAGCACTGTAGCAGGACTTTAGGTGAATCAGCCTTCCCAAGGGGGCAGTCTCTGGGTCTGGTGATTGACAGGCCCACCTGAAGGAACTCTCTTTAATGGCAGAAGGGAGGACACTGATACAAAGTGTTCTAATCTTTGGAGCACCCAGAATGTCCTGTGTCTTCCCAAGGCCAGGGCTATTATATTCTTTCTACTAGGCCTTAAGTAGTGGCAAACCAATGTTTACCAGGAAGTGGGGGTGGGCACTTTGAAGGAAAGCTGCAGTAAAGGAGCTGCACCTTGCACTCAATCATCTCCAAAGCTGGTAAGAGAACAGAATGATGAGACTGTGCAGAGGTTAGAATGTTGCAGGTTAAGAGTTGTTGTAATTTATCTTAGGATTTCTTTACACCCTAAATAGCCTTCCTTGACACTTCTCTTCTGATCTTACATCCTTGACTCACAGAATCTTTAGGAATGCATTAATAAAACCCTAACTTCCTCCAACCAGAAACCCAGAGTCATCAGAGGCCACTTGGAGCCTGTAGCAGAGGTGACCTGAGTTGGCTCTAACCCCTTTACCTGATTCTTTCACTAGTGTTTTGGAAAGTACTTCAATTTGGATTTTCTTTCTTGTTATTATAAAAACTTCATCATATTGATACACGGAACTTGGGTTCTTTGATTTCGACCGTACAAGGGACTGAGGTGCATATTTTACATACCAAGCAGACCTGGCTTCTAAGTTCTCCCAGCATCCTCAGTCTTACCTGGCATACCCTGTCCCCACCCTGTACTTCCCAGCCCAAGGCTGGCTGCCTTTCCTAAGAGGGTTTCTCTATATAATCCAGACATTTTGGACTCTCCTCTTCCAATTTCTCTCTCTCCTACTCTCCCTCTCTCTTTCTCTGCACATATTTTGAATTTTCTTGCTTTCTCTCTCCGTCCCCACAGTGACCTCTCTGCCTTGGTCCTTGGGGCAATGAAACCTGCCAAGAGTACCTTTCCTAAACCTGCATATATGTGCATATAATCAATACATTACAGACTAATGTCTCCTTTCACTGGCAGAGAAATAACTATCAGATTTACCCTAAGGCTTTCTCCCAGACCACCCTCATTCATATTGACTTCAGAATGAATTCTTTACCCTTTGAGGTGAACTGAATTTTTGTGTCACAGGTCAAAGCTTCTATAGTCTTCAAGGCCAATGTAACAGCTTTATGGAAGCTCACAGAGATGGCCACTCACACATTCACACTGAGTGTAAAGTGAATTGAAAGTTTTTATTTTAGACATCTGGGACACACCAAGTGAAGGTACCTAGTGTGTTTCCCAGGGATCTAGAATGTAGAGTTTTTAAAGGCTGAAACCACATCCTGGCATCTAAGGCACAGGGGGCTTTCAAGAAGTAAAAAGTTAGAAGGTGGTTATTTTGACAGAAGCTAAGATCTCTTAGAAGGGGCAGGGGGTGTGGGGAGTTGTTTTACACAAAAGGGCAGCTTTAATAAATCTAAGGTAACGTTAGCTAGGACATCCTGATCTTTGGTTCCTAGAATAGAGCAAGGTAGTTTTCAATAGATTCTGCATGAAGGAGATCAGATTCTAGTTACACCTAGAAAGGCCTTAGCAAGAGTATAATGGAGGACATCAGTACTGTCTTGCCTCATCACACAGAGGGATAGAGACACAGGCAAGTTTTCTCAGAACTAAAATGGACTGACATTTGTAAAGCTGTAATTCACATAAATAAAAGAAAAAGGATATGAAAAAGTCCACGAATCTGTGAAGGGAAGAATCTAGTGCTTATGTTTGGTCATGAACCAGCACAAAGCACCAACCTGTTGGTCATATGACAGTTCCTGCAAAGATGCCTCCCCATATCTGAACCTCAGACTGACTGCACACTGTTAGGTAATGTGGTGAGAAGAAGACCACTACCACAATTTGGAGCCAAATTTGAAACAAGGTTGATTATTATTGGGTGCATAAGAGAACTGGGTAGTGACTGTTGTTTTGTATGAAAAGAAAGAGAAAGCCAGGGATGTGTTTGGTGGAGGCCCAGGGCTGCCTCTGTGGGCCTATGCTGAGACATCCCTTCCCCTGTGGTACCAGCCACAGGACTGGTAGTATGTATAAGTTTATTTAGCACGAGAAGAGAAGCAGAGGAGGTAGGAGGACCAGGGGAAGAGGCAGAGAAGGGAAGAGGACGAAGTAAGAGATAAGACGGAAGAGAAGAGAGAGAGAGAGAGAGAGAGAGAGAGAAGAGAGAGAGAAGAAGAAGAAGAGAGAAGAAGAAGAAGAAGAGGAGGAGGAGGAGAGAGAGAGAGAAGAGAGGAGGAAGGGAAAAGGAGGAGGACTTGTACGATAACACTGGACAGCTCTCCTAGAGCACTGCAGGAGTGGGGATGCTCCTTACCCAAATCAAGCTTGGGACTACTCAACTCCATAGAGACAAAAGCCAAGTCAGGATAAACCAGTTAGGCTTCTATTTCCCCACTAGAGAACTGTCTTTATAGAAATCATGTGATTGACAATCTCATGATCTACCTGATACACTTGGAAGCCCCTAAGCCCACTGTGGCACTTCCTAAACTTCCCTTTCCTCCCCTTCACCTGACTCAGCTAAATAATCTAGATCCTCTATTTCAATGAAGGAGCTGTCTTCCAACACAGTCTTCTCAGTCATTTCTACCCACCATACTCACTGCCCTGCAACACCCTGCTCCCCAGGTCCTCTGCATCCTGAAACCACAGCCCATGGGGGAGGGGCAGGTGGCATTCCCATGAAGTTCACTTAGTTAACATGAAATCTCTGCTGTATGACTCAAGGTGGTGAGGGAGGCATATGTGACCTTGGCTACTTAACAGAGGTCATTCATTCTCTGAGAGAGGAATAGGCTTGTTAATGTTGACCTATTCACTGTGACAGTTGTCAGGCCTCTGGCTGAGTTGGAAGGCAGGAGAGAGCATTGGGTATGTTTGTCTACTTGTAGCCCTTTCTGCAGGGGTCTGGCTTCTCCACCAAAAGCCTGGTCACATCTTTTACCTGGAACTCTGAGATTACACAAGTACATGATTGCCCTTTTCCCTTAAGAGTTAATTTAAGTGGTCTGTCAGTAATTTGAGCAGGAGTCCACCACTAAGGGAACCTAACTCCCCAACAGTGGTGCTGGTGGAACATGGAGAGGACCATGAGAACCTCTAGTTTAAGACTTTTAGGGAAACAGTGTGCTGCACTGTGGTTATCTGACCATTTCCTCCAAAGAGAAGGTGATGCCCCATTGCCATCCTGAGTAGGGATAATGCTGTCCCAAGAGCCCTGGCAATGGAGTCAGAAGAGCAAAACAGCAACAGGTGTGTGATAATGGACAGAATCTCTATTCTCTGAAGGGAGGATTGTCACCTCGAGTTACTGTCCTTACTCCTTCCTGCTCCCATGCAGTCATAAGTGGTCTCAGAAAATGCTAGAACATCGAGGAAATAAAAGAGTAACTGAAACAGGGACTTAGCTGCTCAGAAATTCTGCATGTTCCAGTAAGTGACCTCGCCCGTCCTCTGTAAATCAGCCCCATAAACTCATTGAGTCATGAAATGGGGTGGGGATGTCACTTGACTCTGTCTTTGACACCCTTTGCAGATTTCATGCATGAGCCAATGCCTAGGGAAACATGTGAAGGAATTACAGAGAAAACTTGTCTTGCTTGCTCTCTTTCTCCTACCACTGTGCTGGGTTATGCAGTCTTCTTGTCAAACATGGTTTGCTTCCATCATAGATTAAAGGGTAACAAGGAAGGGATTTTCTAATGGTGCTAGGGTAGAGAACCTGTAATGTAACAGAATGTTAACAGAACCACTGTGTCTTGTATAAATTCCCCAGTGATGGCTCCAAGGATTTGAAGCAGTCCTTGAGTTTGGTGTGCAGTCCTGGAAAGTGATTCCCCACTGCTCCTTGAGAATCCTGACTTGAGCCTACAGTGTCCTCTTTCTTTGATCAATCATCCGTGTAACCCAGAACACTGACACTGGAGTTGTATGTATTGTGGAACCAACCAGAAATGACAGAAAGACCGAGACTGTGTTTCAGCCCTGTGGCTTCCATCAGGAGAATCTGCCTGCTGTTCTCTGAGCCTCTGGCTTCCTTCCCTTTGCAGCCTTGCCTGCTTAAGTGGATGCGCTCGGCTTTGCTGATTCTGTGGTCCATCTTGGGAGAAAGATAACCTCTGAGCATCCCTGTTCTGTTGCTGTGGTGTCATCTCAGGTTGATTCCAGCTCAGGTTTCTTTCTGAGCCCAGCCTTCCTTCTCTAACCTGTATCAGTGCCTTGCAGATACTTAAGTATGGCTACTCACTGGACTCTAAGCTCCATGAGGTTAGGAAACTTGTAGGAGGAGCTAAGATGGGAGGAATAAGGAGAGGAAGAAGAAAAGGAAGAGGAGGAGCTAGGGAGAGAGAGATGTAGGAGCGATGGAGAGCCACGCAGGTATAGAGAGCAGTCGCAGATAACAACTTTTATTTAAGTTAGCTAATTGGGAAATAACTTTCTTTGTATAGGCATATTGTAACTAAGCATTACCACACATATAAAGCCTTTGTTTAATCTTTAAGCATTAGAGTCTCATTTTTTTTTTTTTTACCAGACCTGCATGGATGTCGGGATGGTCTCTCAATGGCCAGCCTTGCAGAGACAGTGTGGAAGATTGACAGAGCCATCTCTCACACTGACGTCTTGTGGGTGGCAGGGCTGGTGTTTCTGGCTGGCTGTTTCTAGCTGCGGCATGGACCTGACCTCTTGCCACAGAACATGGCGACTGAGCTAGGCATAGCTGCTGCAGCTTAGATAGTCAGCTTGACCAGTGGCCACTTTTAAATATTTAAATCAACAAGCAAGCAAGGTGGCTTACTATGAGGCCCTGCTCCTCAGTCCAGGGCTGGGAAACAGGTGACATCAATATTTGGTGAATTAGTAAGGTTCTAGTTATTAGAATACTCTGCCACATGATGGTGACATAGAGGCCAGGTAGTCCTTTGTGGGACGTATTGGACTAGGATCTACTAAGTGTAGGGACAGGCAACAGACAAACTGGAGTAGGGAGAATCAGCACGTGGCTTCTTCATGAGGCTTCTGGGCTGCGGGGACACTGGGGTCATTCGTCCTCTCCATAAGACTGCCTTGTGCTATGAAAGCATCCCTGGCTCTAGCTACCAGATGCTCACAGCACCCAAAGCCCTATCTATCACCCAAACACATCAGACACTGCTTAGTATTTGCATCCAGTTGTCACTTAGTTCTGGGCTCAGGATTCTCACTTTGTGGTACAAGACCATGTAGCGAACTTGCTCACCAGAGCCAGCTGTAGGTATTTGTCAGTTGTTTGCTGGATTATAGGAGGAGGGCAGGTGGCTCTGAGCCACTGCAGCCAATACCCTCTACTTAGAATCAGGGAAGAGCCAAGTGGTGGTGGCAGAAGCTGCAGCATCTGCATCACACCGTTGATAGCTATGAGGTGTGCCATCCTGGTCTACCAAGCAAGTTGTAGGACAGCCAAAGCGACACAGAGAAACTCTGACTCAAACCAACATGAAAGAAAAAAAAAAACAAAAACCAGGAAAAGCCTGGGCAAGGTGTCCCCTTCACTTCTGTTCTGAATGCTAAGGCAAAACAATTGTGACCCTGCCCTTCTGCCCTCTTAATCCTCCAGCACCATGGACCTCCCAACTGAATCGTCCTCCCTCCTAAATTACATGATCTTCTGTCTCCAACTGCAATAATTCTGCTTGACCAGGTCACCAACAAACCAAGATAATCATAAGCAATAAACATGTTGGCCTATCAGAATTAAATACTGAAACCCTTCCTTTCAGGATGCAGGATGGGAGGAGCGGAGGAAAAGTACTTACTTCAGTCCACATCTGACAGGACTTTCCACAGTGCCTGCAGCCTGGTCACAGAGAGGAAGTAAGGACTGGTGTCAGGAGGGAGCTGCTAGGTGGCAAAGGGAAGAGCCCTCAGGATAGGACTGTGGGTGGGAGTCTGGGATTAGGAAGGAAAGCTGGGTGGGTGGTGCATGAGAGAAGTAGGCATGCTCTATTCCTTGGGAGAGCTGTGTTAGGGTTGGAGGGAGGGAAGATGGGATGCCTGAGTCCTGGGGGAGCCCAGGGATGTGATTGGGGTCTATTAACTGGCTCCAACTTCCCAGGTTTTATCTGCTCACCTTTCTCTAAGGATGAACAGTTCTCACCCTACAAAGTCCTGTGTGCTCATCCTGCTTGTGGCCCTACTGTGTGCACAAAGAGGTGAGATGGAAAGTGAGAGAGGGGCAGGAGGGTACAATGGAGATGGAAAAGGGCCTCAGGGTTGGGGGTACACCTGCACCTCCATTGTGTGCCCAGTGTCCGAGGTGTGCTGGGGTCAGGGGATTGGGATTGACTTGGGGTGGGTGAAGCTTCCTGTGCTGGGGTGCTTGCTGGCTGGGTCTGCAAACCTACCAGAAGGACTGTTGAACTTCACTACCTCTGCCACAAACCCTGGCCACCAGACACCTGTCCTTAGACTACAATGCAGCCCTGGCCTCCCAGACAGGACACTTGCCTGTGTGCACACAAACTGGCAGAGGCTTCTTTTCCTGGCCCAGATGTCAACTCAAGGGGTTTGAAAAACTTAACGCTTGGTATTTGAATTTTTCTTATGACCCGGGCAGCCACATGAGGCCCCAGTGATAGAACTTCCTACTCTAAGAGGATTCACACCCTCAGATGTGCCTATACCCCTAGTTACATCTGTATTGCAGGAGGACTCATTGTGAACCTCAGCTTTAAAGCTGGACTCTGGGAAGTTCAGTGCTCTGTCATGCTCAGTGACCCAAGGCCCAGTTCTGCAGGGTTAGGGTGGGACAGGTCAGAACAGCCCTCCCCATTCGATGACCCCAGTACATACTTACACACCCACTCAGTGTTTCAGAAGATATTTGCTATCTCTGTCTTCCCAATGTGGTGACTGTCTCTCTAATTTGTCTTGGGTGCAGGTTTCTCATGTGGGCTGACTGGGTGAGACAAAGGAGCGAGCATATTGAACAACTGTGGCTCTTGGTTCACTTTTGCTTTTGGTGGAGGTGACTGGGCAATAATGTCCTTGCTCTGTCCTAGCACCAGCAGCTGTAGGGAAGTAGAGACATTGTAGAGGAGGGGTCTGGGCTAGGAAGGGCATGCCCTTAGCCCTATTATTGGCTTCTTTCTCAGCTCAGGGGCTGCAGTGCTATACATGCCTTGCGCTCACACTTGGGGCTTCCTGCTCATCAATAATGACCTGCCCCTACCCTGATGCAGTCTGTGTGACTCAGGAGAAAGAAGTTACTGCCGGTAAGTGCTGTATATAAAAATGGGTGAGGTTGGCTTGGGAGGAAAGGTCAGGTCTGGGCACTCGTTATGGACCATGGTTCCCCTCCCTCCAAGTCGAGCTGTGCTAGGGTTGGAGTGGGACTCCTGAAAAGTGGGGGCTGGTGGGGTCCAGGGATGTGCTGGGATGGGATCATGAGGCAGGGCTGCCCATTGGCATGCATGGTGTTCATCATCCCCTGTGTCGCCAGTGTAGTCATGTGATGCTCCTGCCTGTATGTTATGTCTGAGGTCTCACAGGCTCACTGATGGACCAGGAGAGCTGGAAGCATTGAGTGAGTCTGCAGCTAATGAAGGAATCTGGATCTTAGGCTACAGGAATGACTTTGGAATGTTGATAGAAGAGACTTAGGACATTTCAGATCCTCCAAAGTGCCAGTTTCAGGCATATCCTCCAGATAGACAAGGCAGGAGCAGCCCCACCCTGCTATCCAGTTTGCTGTTCCTGACCACAGCCTGCCTGTCTCCTGGAGCAGGTCCCCTAGAAATAACTGCCTGGGGACTCAAGATTCTGAGAGGCTGGGTGTCCTTTGTGCTGTGCTAGTGTGTGATCTTACACTGTGCTGTGTCTTTGTGGTGTGTGTGTGTGTGTGTTGTATAAATGTGGGTGCACATGTATCAATGTTTGTAATGTAAGGTTGTAATGCTCAGGGGCCATCCTTAAGTACCATTCCTCAGACATTGTTTAATTTTTAATGCAAGTGAGTTTTGGTTCCCTGGAACTGTAATGACAGATGGTTGTAAACCACCATATGGGGTGTGACGACCAAACCCTGGGCTTCTGTAAGAGCAACAAGTTTTAGCTGCTGAGCCAAGTCTCCAGTCCCAACCACCTTGGTTTTTGAGACAAGCTCTTCACTGGGACTAGGATTTGCCAAGGATCTGGGGTGGGGAGGAGGGAGGTAGCAGAGAGTTCCTAGGTTCTCTTGACTCCTCCCCAGCACTCCCACACTTGGCTTCTCTTTACATGTTGCTGGGGTTGATCTTGCATCCTCAGGCTTCCACTTCACTCACTGAGCTGCTTCCCAGCACATTGTGTGTAAGGGCACATGTGTGTACACATGTGGATGTACATGCCCTGGGGAGATTCCATGTATGACACCCAGAAGTTGATGGGTATCTTCTGTGATATCTATTTTATTTACTGAGATAGGGTTTCACACTGAGCTGCAAGTTGCAGGTTGAGCTGGTCTGTCCAGTGAGCTTACCTCAGAGATCTTCATCTCTTTCTCCTAAGCACAGAGATACAAGTAGGCCACCATGCCTGCCCATCTTGTGATGGGCTCTAGTGATCAGAACTGGGGGCTCATGCTTGTGCACACAGGCACTTTATCCACTAGCCTCCTTACCAGCCAATGTTTGAATTTTCATTTCCTTTGTTACTTGAGATGGGTCTCTATCCCCAGGATAGCCTAGAAGCTCCCATGTAGCCCAGTTTGGGATTGAACTCATAAAAATTCTCCTGCCTCAGTCTTCCAAGTTCTGGAATCACAAGTCTGAGCTATCATGTCTGGCTTCAATATGCCTTAGAGACAAGTCTGGGCCATCCAGGCCTGGTGGCATGTGGCCCAGACTTTCAGATGCTCTGTTGTCCCTGCATAAGCACTGATTCACTCCCTGATGTCTTGCAGGCCCTTTCACAAGCAAAATAAAGAGCCATGAATGCCTTCCCATTTGTCCTACTGATACTGAAAATGCCATGAAACCTGGTGCTCCTGTCAACTTGAAGACTTCCTGTTGCAAGGAAGACCTCTGCAATGCAGCAGTTCCCACTGGAGGCAGCACCTGGACATAGGCAGGAGTGCTTCTCTTCAGCCTGGGCTCAGTCCTCCTGCAGACCTTGCTGTGATGGACCTTCCACCAACCCCAACTTTTGACCTTTCATCCTCATGTGAAATCCTTACTCCTTCCTGGAGTCCTCTAGTGATGAATTATGAGTTAAAGAAGCACTGAGGTGGTGTAGAGTGTGGAACACCTTCTCTCAACTTTACAGGCCCTTGATAGCTGGGTAGGTTCCCCACTTTTCTCTAGGGCTTTCAGATCTGTACTTCCTGGAATGCCATTTTGTTGTGGCTTGCTATTCTTGGCCTTGGAGCATGTAGACAGCACAGGGAAAAGGCTGAATTCCAAAGTATTATGCTTCCACTGTCCACACATAAATATCTGTGGTCCTGCTGGATTCCCAGGTGTGCTACTCAATGTCCCCCTATTGAGTCCAATAAACCCTTCGTTCTAAAAGTCAAGATCTGTGTTTTCCTTTTGCTACACTGAGTTCACCAAGTCCTGCCTGCCAGTCTATATCTCTGGCCTTTCAGGCTGACACATTAGCTAGTTTCTGTTAGCAAGCTGAGAGTGGGGAAAACTTGGTTTGGGTGGACTGAGACTTTTAATTTCAGATCTGTACTGTGTGTGTTTGTGTGTCACCTTGAAACAAGCAGGAAATATAACAGAAAAAGAAGCCCTTCCTTGTAGAAATGCCTCCATGAGATCCAGCTGTAAAGTATTTTTCCAATTAGTGATCAAGGGGGAAGGTCCATTGTGGGTTGGGTCATTCCTTGGCTGGTAGTCTTCAGTATTTTCTTGGGGAAGGAAGGATTATTTCTGGGTAGAGAGGAGACAGACAAGGCCCATAGACAAATGGGAAACCCTATAATAGCATGAGCTGTTTAATTTTAATTGGGCTACTAATTAGGTAAGCCAAAGGGGACTTTTGATTGCTGGACTTATACTTTGAGAGCTGGACCTTGGTAGTCAGTCTCAGGAAGAGGAAGTGGTTAAATAAGGGAATAGACCTTGGTGTCTAGCTTAGGAATGGAGACTAACGGTTTTTTAGCAAGGCAGAGGGAATGGGGAGAAGGAAAAGTCCTGCCAGAGCAATGTTTGCCACGCTCCAGCTGGCCAGAGACCCTTCTCTAGCCTCTGAAGCTAAGCTCACTAAGAGCTGAAAAAGGCTCTGTCAAACTCAAAGACACTCAAATTTTCCTCTGTCCCCACATCCTGTCAGTTCTGATCAAGAAGTAAGTGGCCCTGGAGGAAGGCTGTAAGATGAAGTTTCTGAGGCTTTATTCTACAAAAGTCCACTCTCCCAAGCCAACCTCGAGCCCAGAGAACAGGGTGTTAAAGAAGGCCTTCCTTGACCTTCCTTGTACTTCTGAAGGACTTGTCCTTCTCATGAACCCTGTCCTCTGTCACCAAGTCTCTGAAGATTGTTGAGCAGGCCCTGGTGGACAGGAAAAGGGCATGCTGTTGTGTGGATAGATGTGGTGGAGGTAAATGGCTATGGGGACTTAGATCTCTAAGCAAGACTGCCTGCTTCTCTAAGTAGGGAGGACAGAGCTCCAGTGGGGGTAAGGAGTTCAGGGCACAACTCAACACCTTACTGGGGCTGGGGACCTGACCCCTCTGTGTGGACTAGGAGTTCTCCCTAGGATACCTTTCTCTCAGTGTGTGCTTGCTAGGGGAAAATTCCTGAAATTCTTAACTTGGAAGTTAAAATGTGCTCTAATTGCTATGACAGCTTCTGCCACTAGGGGGGCATGTAGCCCTGACTGCAGCCTGGATTTGAAAGCTCTCTCCCAGTGTCACCTGTGGTTCTCAAACTCCTGGGCACCCAGACACCTCTGAGAAACACAGATGTGAGAATGGGGTTCCATCTTCCTGTGTACCCAGTAGCACTCTGAGGACTGCAAGGAGTTAGAAACATGTGCTGATAGCCCATTATTGAGGGGCTGGGATGGGAAGGTATCTGACTTAGCTAGGGTGAGTGCCAGGAGTATGGAGGGCTCTTCTGCCTGAGACTTAGGTACAGCTCTTTATGAGGAAGGCCTCCCCCTATGGTGCTAATGAAGAGGCTGAGCAGTCAGTGCCAGCATCAGCACTTCCCCTCACCTCAGCACTTCCCCCAGCCTCAGCACTTCCTTCATCTCAGCACTCCTTCACCCTCACAAAAGCTCCCCTTCAACCCCCTTGCTCCTTCCAGCAGCCATCTGACCCTTCAAAGGAGACACAATCACCATTCCAATAGCACTCACTAATGCAAACCCCATCCCAGCAAAGGCAAATGCCAGCCTGAGAACAGATTAACAGCCACTGCTCCCAGGCCCCTTGTCAAAGAGACTGGCACTCTCTTTGATGGAAAACAAGGCACTCCCCAGCACAGATGGCTTCTGGCCTTGGGAGAAGTGAAGTAGCACACATCCTTAGAGAGGATAAGCGCCATATTTTGAGACTATTAAGCCTTCCCAGACAGCTGTGACCTGTTTGTAAAAACATTTACCCCTAATAGCAACTTAAAGGCCAAAGGAGCTCCCTCCCAATTGTGCAACACTACCCACCTCCTAAACAGCTGGAATTGTGTTTGAAGAAGGACTTCCCTTATCTGTCATGTAGCCCTGGAACTCCTGAACCTGCTTGTGTATAAATTCCCTAAGCCCCTCAATGAAGCATCTCAATCCTGCCCTGTGCAGTGGGAACAGATTGTGATCCGAACCTGGGTTTGAATTTATTAAAAGGTTCTTTGCCTCACTGCATGGGATCTGGCAATTCTCTGAGGTCTCCTGGGGATCCTAAAACCTGGGCATAACACTCCTTGATGAAGGAGACAGTCCTCCTCGATATTACTGATGCAGCTCCTCTCTTTCCTTCATTGGTAAATATTGAGTGGCTTCAACTATGGGCTTTGTGTGGCAGCCATCACAACAGAAGGAGGACAGAGACCCATTTGTCTTCGGGTAATGGTTACCAATTTGTCCAAGGAATCATGTTAGGCTGATAGCAATGGAGGATTGTGGTCTGATTAGCCATTGAATATCAGAGATGGAAAAGGGGGTGACAAGGAGTCAGTTTCTTTTTCCTACATTTTGTAGAGCTTTGTTCCTGCCATTTTAAATCATATAAGAGAGTGCATCCACCTCATGTAGAAATCTGGACAAGCGCTCTCTTGTCCAAACTGCTATATTCATGGCACACAAAGATGTATATGGCTTACTCAGAATGAAACACAGGTTAAATATTTTTTCAGAAAGAAATGCCAAGGGAGAAATGTTTATAGACCAAACACTCAGAGCCCCTAGATAACTCATCAGTATAGAGACCTCAAGGCTAGTTGTCATGGTCCTCTTAGTGGGGTATCATGGTCATGTACTCTAGGACAGGAATCTGGTCAGGAGCTAGTCTAAGCTGCTACTGATCTCAATTATGCATTTTGTCAGGATTTTAAATTTTGTTACTACCTTACCAGTTCTTCTATCAGGTGGCCATATACCAACCCCAGGGGGTGCTGGAATGGCACCACACACTGATGGGTGGTGCCTTCTACATGAGGTGGATGCACTCTTTTATATTATTTAAAATGGCAAGAACAGAGCCCTACAAACTATAGGAAAAGAAGCTGTCTTCATGTCACCCCCTTCTCCATCTCTGATATTCAATGGCTAATCAGAACACAGTCCTCCATTGCTATCAGCCTAAAAGGATTCCTTGGACAAAATGGGAACCATTACCCTGAAGGCAAATGGATCTCTGTCCTACCTCTGTTGCCATGGCTGTCCCCCCAAAGTCCATAGTTGGAGCCACTCAATATTTACCAATGAGGGAAAGAGGGGAACTGCATCAGTAATATACTACTCCCCTGAGAATGAACGTCCTAGTCTCAGATTCAGAGAGCTGCCCCACAGCTCCTCCCAATATAAAGAAGTATATACGATGTCTCTAGCATATAAAGGAAGTCAAGGGGCCCTTAACCTCTTGTCAGACAGTGTATACACTGTCAATTTGCTCCCCTGGTTGTCAAGATCCTTTGTCAAACTAGATGCCAACCCACTTTCCCCTCAACTCACACAGGTTCCACCCTCCTACAGGAAAGGGCTCTCCCATCTACATCCAGCAGGTCAGATCTCACAGTCCCCTGCCAGGCCTGATATCTAAGAGAAATGCCTTCTCTGACCAAACCTCCTCAACAGAAACATTCACAGCCTCCACTGAGCAAGCAGACCAATTCCATTCATGCACATAAATATAAATGGGCTCCATACCCTCTCCCCCACATTCCCCTGTCATCAACTCCAAGGACAATAAAAACATGCTCCTCTTGTGCATCCCTCACTTCCACCCCAGCTTCACAGAGGATGGGAACCAATCCCAAGGCCCCAAATCCAATGCCTTATTGCAAATCCATGCCACCATATTCTCCAATTTGGTAGATAAAAATACGTTTTTGTCACCACAATATATATATATATATTCACATTTTATAAGGGCTATAGCCCAGACAATTGAAAACTCAGAAAGATGAATTCACCATATGAATTCTACCTTTGCCTTCATGGGCATGCCTCCAGATAAAAACTGATAATGGCCCTGTCTTCACTGGCTGTTGATCAATATTTTCTGCACACAATGGGAAATTGCCCACCATACAGGATCCCCCACAATCCTAAGGGCCGATGAATAGTAGAAAGAACACATAAAACCCTAAACACTTATCTTCTAAAACAAAAGAAAATGACCTAACCCCCCTACCCAAGACATACTATTAAAGATAGGTATGACTACACCAAACTTCTTTAACATCTACAAAAATTCTAAACATTCTCCTATTGTTCTGTATTGGCGTACATCAAAATTGACCACCACCATCCTGATTCTAGAATGATGGCATGGTCCTCTGGATGGAATTTGGAAAGGACCAGACCCTCTCCTTACAACAGGGAGGTCTTTCGTTTGTGTTTTCCCAGAGTAGCAGACTAAACCTATCTAGATTCCTACTAGAAATGTCCAACACCGTGCCACCAACCAAGAAGATGGCCTGCCTCTCACTGGCAAATCCAGGACTGAGCCAGAGGAGGAGGAAGAAAAGGAGAGGGAGGAGAAGGAGGGGGAGGAGCAGGCAGAGAAGGAGAAGGAGGAGGCAGAGGAAATGCCAAGACCAAAGGAACAACAAGATCTCCTGGAAGGACATCCATGACCTGGTGACTGTTGCCCAGGCCATGTGCCCTCCACAGGCTTCCCTCTCCTCTGTTCTCTTGGCTGTTTTTGTCATTCTTCATACTAACTCTGTTAACGTTCAGCCTCTCTCAACCTTCCCAACATTTACCATTAGAGATTCTTCTCTATGGAAACACAACAAACTCATACTTACCCAGGATTGCTCACTTGAAGGATGTCAGACCAGGATTGAGATCTCCTCACACCTAGATTGCATCTGCACTAGCCCCAGCCCTTTCCTCTGCTTTCCTTACCAGAACACAGGTGAATGTCTCCAGGAGGTCTCCATCTGTGGAGGCTGCAGATATTGAGCTGAAGAATTGAATCCACCAGTCATAGTGACACCATGCTCACCAAACTTAAACATCATTTTCAACTTTCCCTCAGCGAACAATGGGATGAATGCTGGCAAACAGAGTCATGGGCCTGCTTTTCCCTAATGGCTATGTGACACAGCCCATAGCTGAGCTACATGTCCCTCTGAACTTTTCCTCACCTCCAAATTAGTTTTTATCCATGTTAATATTCTTGAACAGGGAAATCAGTCTCAGAACGAACGCTGAGCTACCCTCTCCCAGCTACAGTACACCCGATATGCAGCTGACCTCCTTGCCTTAACCACCCACCCAACTCCTCCCAATGATTTTCATGTGTTTCTCTCTCCTGACTGCTATTAACAGCTGTTCCCATGAATATTTCCCTTCATAAATTCCATGAATCCTTATCTACAGGAAAGCACAGGTCATTCAGCTCTTCAACCCAAAGGGGGGCATTTCTCCTCCTTTTGCCTTGTAGTACCCAAAAACACGTCTTACATGTGCCCATACAATACCATCACCAAATCCATATGCATTAACCCCCTGCTCTTCTGTGGTGCCAAAGCTCTACAGGTTCCTGCCTTAACCCCCCCTTTTCAAGGCTCCTGCACTCCTGTTAGAATTGTTCTGCAGGTTTATCTCTATGAACCTGAAGAACTTGACCCCCAGATTGGAGAGAAGCTAAGGAAAGAAAGAAAGATCTTCATCCCTCTGCTTCTTGGACTGGGTCTTGATGTCTCAATAGGCAGGACAGGAACTGCTGGAGCAGCCCTCTTCCAAACACAGCATCTGGCCAGTGACTTCCACAACAAACATGACCAGGCAGTGCCCTTCACTGCAGACAAGCTTGAGTCTCTTCAATGCCAGATAACCTCCTTAGCAGGAGTTGTTCTCCAAAACTGGAGGCCCCTGGCTTACTGCCTGCTGAACAGCGATGGACTTGTGTTCTGCTGGAGGAGGAATGCTGCTTTTATGCCAATGAATCTGGGCTGGTTGAACAAGATGTGCAAATGCCCAAAGAGCTCAGGGGATCTCCAAGGGCGTTATGTTCCCAACACCCTTGCTCCATGGTGCTCAAGCCCCTTGGTAGTATGGCTTCTGCTCCTCCTTGGTCCCATACTAGCTTGGAGCATTGCTTCCATTGGCACCTTGTGTCATCCAGTTTTTAAAGCAGTAATGAGTAGCTTTGCAAGATCACTGATAATCACTTCTTGATTCATATCAAACTGTTCCCAACATGGAGACAGCACTCCAATGACACCTCTCTGTTATGAAAAGTAAAAAGAGAAGTTTTGGGGCCGTGGGTCATGCCACCAGACAGAAGACTGGTAAGGGTGTAGCAAAGTTCAGAACCTCCATAAAACTCATGATTGAGTACAACAGGAGTTGAACTAACTCCTGACCAGATTCCTGTCCTGGAGCACTGACTGAGACAGCCCACTAGGAGGACCATGACAATCACTCACTTAGAGACAACACCTGAACACTGCATGCAGATAGAGCATCCCTAACTGAGCCAACACAAAGCACCTACCCACTTCATTCCAAAATATTTATAAGGTTCCAGTCTACATGAAATAAAGTGCCTGAGTGATCTCTGTAAAGATTGTCTCAGGGTGCCTGGCTTATTGCGTTGTATTGTTACCACAGAGGAGCTTTTTCTCAAGTAAAATGTTGTCTTTTGTTTTATTATCCCAAGACTGACCTTACCTAAGGTCCCACTGCCTCTGAAAGTCCATGTGATGCCCCATGTGATGGGTGACCTTGTAAAACTCGTCCCTGCCAGGCTGGCTTATTTGGGAATTCAATGTTACATTAGAGCTTTTGACCTGGATAGAGTTCTAGTAGCAGTGACATATGACTGACATGGCAATTGGGAGAGAAAAAGGAGAGGCCACAATTCAGACCACCCTTCCTGCATTGTCCAGACCTAGAGAACTTGTTGGGCATGTGAGTGTGGAACCAGGACCAGCCTTGCCAGAGGTCTTAGAGATGTCCAGGCTCGAGAAAACACTCACCTGTGAAAATGAGAACCTTTTGCTCAGAATACTTTTTCGCTGGGCTTGTACTCTATGGGCTGACACTGGCTGGCCCAGGGAAACTTGAAGCACTGGAAGCAGTCAGGTTTTGTGCTATGGACAAGAACACATGGCAGTGTGTGGGCAGCACAGGCCAGAACCCCCACCACACACCTTCCACTATCCCTGTTGACTCCTGTCCAGTTCTTACCTGGCACCACATTGGCCATCTCTTTTGGGCGGCCTTTACAGACACCAAAGATGCCAAGATCACCAGGAGCTACCAGGTATCGATCCCTCAGAGCCACACTCCTGCCTGGAACCTGCACAGCCAGGTATCTTCCTGACACAACCCAGTGCACCCAAACTGTGGAGCCTGGGGGAGGAGGTGGAGCGCTCCTGGAGTCCCATTCTCTCCTCAAAGGTTTACAGGGCAGTGGATGCACCTTGCTCAGGTAAAGAATCAGGGAAGTGTGTGTGTGTGTGTGTGTGTGTGTTGTCTGTGTGTCTGTCTGTCTGTCCTTAGGTGCTGGGATCACAGGTGTGTTCTCCATGCCCTGCTTTCCACATGCTCTATTAAAGGATTTACCCGGGAAAGCAGAGCCATCAATAAGGATCTGTAATGAGCAGGAAGAGCCAAGGGGGAAATCAGCCAAAATGCAGGATATGAGTTCACACAAAGCCATGATGATTTTATATCTACCAGTGAAGAGCAGACGAAGTGAAGGAACAGTTCTTTATACAATAACCTAAAGAAGAAGCAGACACCTAGGAATGAGTTTACACGAAATGGCACAGGCCTGGGACATTAAAAACCTTGAAAAAAATTAAGGCAGGTCTAAATAAAAGGAAGGGTAATCTAGACTTTGTATGACTAAGGGTTTTAATTACTTATTATTATTAATACTTTATTATGTATTTTTTATTAATCACATATAGTTATTGCACAGTGTATGTGACAGGCGCCTGTGTGGAGGTCACAAGGCAACTTACAGGAGTTCTCCTTCTACTGTGTGGATCCCAGGGCTCAAACTCAGTCAGTCAGGTGGAGGGTGGAGGGGAGGAGGGTGGAGGGTGGAGAGACAGGAGAGAGGGAAGTGAGGGAGGGAGAAGAGGAAGGGAAGGAAAAAGGCAAAGAGCAGCTCCTAATGGAGTTCACATGAAATTGGAAGTCACAGGATTTGGTGGGGCAAGCCTGTAATCCCAGGACTGTGAAGGCAGGACCGAGGATGAGACATTCAAGAGCACCCTCAAACTCTTAGCAAGTTTCTAGCTTACTTGAGATCCTGTCTCAAACAACCAAATCAAAACAAAACAAAAACCAGTGTAATACAAATGGACAGACACAAGAAACAGAGTTGAGACACAACACTCTTGTACATGCTGGGGTGATTTTTAACAGTAGTGCCGAGTCTGTCTGTGTTGAGAATAATAGTGTTTGGAGATGCTGGTGCGAGGACAGCTGGGTAACATCAAAATCCTCACCTCACACACAACACCAAAAAAAAAAAAAATAGTAATAATAATAACAACAACAACAAATTATAATCAATCATAATAGATCCACAGGTTCATCTCAAGAGCTAAGAAATGACGCAATGCAAATTCTTCTGCGTTTAAGGAGGAGAGCTGCTTGTCCCTCAGAATTGTCAGCTTTTCTGCTTCTTTGACTTCAAGAAATCCACTTAGAACCAGCCCAAAGCACCTGTCCTCATTCATCCAAACCCTAACCTTGATGATTGTCGTGCTACATATTGCCCCTAGGGGCGCTCTCTCTGCAGAGAGAACTCTATTATTGGGTGCATAAAAGAAATGGTAGTGACTGTTGTTTTGTATGAAAAGAAAGAGAAAGCCAGGAATCTGTTTGGTGGAGGCACAGGGCTGCCTCTGCTGGCATCCCTTCCCCTGAGGTACTAGCTACAAACTGTATAGTAGTAGAATAGAGTTTATTTAAGGCATGGGGAACAAGTTGAGTGAGTAGAGACAGAGAAAGGGAAGAGGAGGAAGAGAGAGAGAGAGAGAGAGAGAGAGAGAGAGAGAGAGAGAGAGAGAGAGAATAGAAGAGTAGAGTCCAGCTATGAGCAAGTGGATAGAGAGGGAGAGGGGAATGGAGAGGAGGGACAGAGGGGTAAGAGAGGAAGAGAGCAAGAAGAAGAGTGTGAGGAAGTGGCAGGCTGGTCCTTTTATAGTGAGTCAGGCATAACTGGCTGTTGCCAGGTCACTTAAGGGTTGAGCCTAGGAGAAATGCTAACACACAATACCTCCTGGAAAGCTCTCCTAGAGCACTGCAGGAGTGGGGCTGCTCCCTACCCAAATCAGACTTGGGCCTACTCAACTCCATAGAGACAAAAGCCAAGTCAGGATTTCGTTTTTAGAAATCAGGTGATTGACAGTCTCAAATCTACCTGATACACTTGGAAGCCCCTGCCCCGACTGTGGCACTTCCTAAGCCATCCCTTTCCTCCCCTTCACCTGACTCCAGCTAAATAATCTAGCCCCTCTATTTCAATGAAGGAGCTGTCCTCCATACAGTCTTCTCAATCATTTCTACCCACCACACTCACTGCCCTGCAACACCCTGCTCCCCAGCTCCTCTGCATCCTGAGACCACAGCCCATGGGGGAGGGGCAGGTGGCATCCCCATGAAGTTCACTTGGTTAACATGAAACCTTTGCTATATGACTCAAGGTGGTGAGGGAGGCATATGTGACCTTGGCTATTTAACAGAGGTCATTCATTCTCTGAGGAGAGGAATGGGCTGGGTTAATGTTGACCTATTCAGTGAGACAGTAATCAGGCCTCTGGCTGAGTTGGAAGGCAGGAGAGAGCTCTGGGTGTATTTTGTCTTGTGTGTAGCTCTCTCTGCAGAGGACCTGGCTTCTCTAACACAAGCCTGGCAACATCTGGTATCTCTACCTCTAAGATTATACAAGTACACAGTTGCCCTCTCCCTTAACATTTAAGTGGTCTGTCAGTAATTTGAGCAGGAGTCCACAACTAAGTGTAGCTAGCTCCCCAACAGTGGTGATCACCAGATAGTAAAGGACTCTTAAGAACCCCTATTTAAGAATTGTAGGGAAACAGCATGCAGCACTGTGGTTATCTGACCGTTTCCTCCAAAGAGAAGGTGATGGCCCCATTGCCATCCTGGAGTAGGGATAACGCTGGTTCTGGAGCCCTGGCAATGGAGGCAGAAGAGCAAAACAGCAACAAGTCTGTGATAATGGACAGAACTTCTATTCTCAGAAGGGAGGGGTGTCTCCTGGTGAACCAGCATTTCTCAATCCTGCTCCTCTCCAGTCACAAGAGGTCTCAGATGATTCTAGAATATAGAGGAAATAAAAGAGTAACTGAAAGAGAGACTCCATGACAGGGATTCCATGATGCAGCAAGACTTGGTGGTGACTTAGCTGCCTAGAAATTCTGCATGTTCCTGTAAGGGACCTCACTCATCCTCTGTAAAAAATTCACCTAAACTCATTGGATGGTGAAATGGGGGAGGGATTGCCATGTGGATCTGTCATTGATGCTCTACTTTTATTTGCAGAGTCTTGCTGTCCACTGCTCTTTGCTTCACATATACTTGTTCATGCATGAGCCAATGCCTAGGCAGCATGTAAAGGAATTACAGAGAAAACTTGTCTTGCTTGCCCTTTTCTCCTACCACTGTGCTGGGTTATCAGGTGTTGGAGTCAAACGTGGTTTGCTTCCATCATAGATTAAAGGGTAACAAGGAAGGGACTTTCTAATGGTGCTAGGGTAGAGGACCTGGAATGTAACAGAATGTTAGAACCATTGTGTCTTGCAAAAACTCCCCAGTGACGGCTCCAAGGATTTGAAGCAGTCATCAGGTTTAATATCAGTCCCAGAATGTCTGATTCCCCACTGCTCCTTGAGAATCCTGACTTGAGCCTACAGTGTCTCTCTTTCTTTGATCAGTCATCCTGCGTAACCAGAACAGTGACTCTGGAGTTGGATGTACATGTGGAACCAACCAGAAATGACAGAAAGACCGAGACTGTGTTTCAGCCCTGTGGCTTCCATCAGGAGACTCTGCCTGCTGTTCTCTGAGCCTCTGGCTTCCTTCCCTTTGCAGCCTTGCCTGCTTAAGTGGATGGCTCAGCTTGTGATTCTGTGGTCCATTTGGGAAAATGTCCTCTGAGCATCCCTGTTCTGTTGCTGTGGTGTCATCTCAGGATGATTTCCAGCTCAGATCTCCTTCTGTGCCCAGCCTTCCTTCTCTAATCTACTCACTGCCTTGCAGACACTTAAGTGGGGCTCCTCACTGGGCTCTGCTCCATGAGGTTAGGAAACTCAGACTCTGGCTTGCTGTGGGGTCTCTGCTGCTCATCCCAAGGCTGGGCCACAGATGACATCAATATTTGGCAAATTAGTAAAGTTTTAGTTATTAAAATACTATGCCACAGGATGGTGACATAAAGGACAGGCAGTCCTTTGTAGGACACATTGAACTAGGATCTAGTAGGTGCAGGGAGAATGAGTATGTGGCTTCTTCATGGAGGCTTCTGTCCTGCGGGGACACTGGGGTCATTCACCCTCTGCCTAAGACTGCCTTGTCCTATGAAAAGCATCCATGGCTCTAGTTACCAGATGCTCACAGCACCCGCAGCCCCATATATCACCCAAACACATCAGATACTGCATATTAACTTAGATCTTTTGTCACTTACTTCTTGGCTCAGGACTCTTGCTTTGTGGATACAAGACACGGTTAGTGACTTGCTCACCAGAGCCAGTCTCCAGATATTTGTCAGTTGTTTGCTGGCTTGTAGGAAGGAGGGCAGTGGGCTCTGAGCCATTGCAGCCCATACCCTCTACTTAGAAACAAAAAGCACCAGGTGGTGGTGGCAGAAACAGCAGCAGCTGCTGAACACCCCTTTGGAAGTTATGTATTTGAGCCAGCCTGGTCTACTGAGCAAGTCCCTGGGACAGACTTAAGCTACACAGAAAAACTCAAACAACAACAACAAAAAAAAAAAACAAAAACAAAGCAAAAAGCAAAACAAAACAAAACAAAAACCACCATGAAACAAAATAAAACAAAAATCAGGAAAA
>JAJTUV010003846.1:0-37614 GCA_021653895.1 Mastomys natalensis | reverse complement strand
ACAGGGCAACAGTTAAGACACCAACAGATTGGGAAAAGATTTTTACCATTCCTACATCCAATAGAGGGCTAATATCCAATATATACAAAGAACTCAAGAAGTTAGACTCCAGAGAACCAAATAACCCTATTAAAATGGGATATAAAGCTGTACAGATAATTCTCAACTGAGGAATATTGAATGGCCAAGAAGCAACTAAAGAAATGTTTAACATTATTAGTCAGAGAAATGCAAATCAAAACCAACATGAGATTCTACCTATCACCAGTCAGAATGCTAAGATCAAAAACTCAGGTGATAGTGGATGCTAGTGAGGATGTGTAGAAAGAAGAATACTCCTCTGTTGTTGGTGGAATTGCAAGCTGGTGCAACCACTGTGGAAATTAGTCTAGCGGTTCCTCAGAAAATTGGACATAGTACTACATGAGGACCCAGATATACCACTGCTGGGCATATACCCAAAAAGATAATCCAATATATAACCAAGATATATGTTCCACTGTGTTCATAGCAGCCTTAATTATAATAGCCAGAAGCTGGAAACATCCAGATATCCCCTCAGAAGAATGGATACAGAAAATGTGGTACAGTTACACAATGGAGTACCACTCACCTATTAAAAACAATGACTTAATGAAATTCTTAGGCAAATGGATGAAACTAGAAAATATCCTGAGTAAGGTTACCCCGTCACAAAAGAACACACATGATATGCACTCACTGATAATTGGATATTAACCCCAAATCTTGGAATACCAAGATACATGTCACAGACCATATAAAGCTCAAGAAACAGGAAGACTAAAATGTGGATGCTTCAATCCTTTTGAGAAGTGAGAACACAATACTCATGGGAGGTAAAGGGTGGTGGGACTTGGGAAGAAGAGAAGAGGAGGAGAGGAAAGAAAGGAGGTAGGATCAGACATGGGAGGAGACAGGGATCATATACAGAGGTCAGGAACTTAAAGAGAGGTGTGTAGCAATGGTGGATGGGGAACTGGTGGTAGTCACCAGCAAGTCCCACATGCCAGGGAATCAAGAGACTCCTGGACCCAATGGTGATGAGATTAACTGAAATGCCCAACATGTAAAAATTATAAGTGACAGATGCTACTTATTACTCAGGTCTGGCCAAAACCCACCTCTGCACTCATTTCTATTGACATGGTTCAGCTTAATTTTTCCTTATCCAAACCTATACTGTTTGATTTCCAGTTTAATTATATTGAAAGGTATTTGGACCATTAAGAAAGAATTAGATCACAGTGTGTCTACCTTTAATGATGTATTAATACCTTTCTCCCAAGTTTAGATAATGCTTTTACTATTGTGAAATATCATAAAGCCATCCTGATAGGACCCCTTACCCTCCTGAACACAGTTCTAACCCTCTACTATAAATTGAAGTAGTTCAAAGCCTCCATCAGATGTTGCTGATCTTGAACTTAGTTTTCCATCATGAACCGAAGTATGTTTTTCCCTTTATAAGTTACATAGTCTCAGATATTCATTAGTGGCAACAGAAAAATGGTTGTGGGGAACCCAAATGATGGCAATGCTTCCTTTTCTTTATCTTTGTCATCTTTGCCCAATCCCCAATCAAATTCAATTTGAAGTGAACATTTGTGTCATTGTCAAAATTTTTTAAAAGATTTTTTATTTATTTTATGTATATGCATACACTTTAGGTGTCTTCAGACACACCATAAGAGGGTATCAGATCCCACTACAGATGGTTGTGAGCCACTATGTGGTTGATGGAAATTGAACTCAGGACCTCTGGAAGAGCAGTCTATGCTCTTAAACACTGAGTCATCTCTACTTCCCCCCAGCCTCCCTTTTTTTTGGTTGTTGTTGTTGTTGTCAAATTTTTTGAAAAAGTAACTTCTCATATGTAGTTGGCAATCTTCCACTTTGTTCCAAAGTCCAACCATGTGCCACTTGGCAAAGAATTTCTCTCTGTCAAGTCAATTGGAATCCAGTACAAAGCTATTTAGTAAATGCTGATTAGGAAGCTAGGGGATTTATGAAAAGCTGTGACCCATGTGTCCTCATGGTGCAACTTTCATCATAATTAGATATTGTCTAGAAATCTCTTCCATGTTCTGTACTAACAGGATTTTAATCACAAATTTCTAGCTCCTTCTCATTATGAAAGAAGAAAAATCCATCACAATGTTGTTAATAGACTTTAATCTAATATAATGTGTAATGCACTCAGCAGGAGCCCCAGGTACTCTCAAAATCAATAGTAAAAACACCTGTAAAATATAAATTATATTAGCAATAGAAGATTAGATCATTTACAACATCTTCAAACAAGTCACAACCTGTTGAAATTTGTCTGGTGCTTTCCAAGTAAAGGAAAGGCCTAAGCTAATTTACTTAGTGCATTATAAGTTCGTTCTACCATGAAAATCACGTGATAAAGACTTCACAGATGGCTAATGTCTAGTGAGAGGATCACAGTCCATACCTGTGCAAGCCTGAGGTAAGTCTGTCAGAACAATGATCAGCTCTTATCTTACAGGATCATATAATCTTGGTTCCTGGCCAGGTCAGCATTTGGAAGTTCTATGACTTTGGACATCAACTTGCAATCAGAAAGCCGTTCACCATTCCTCTTTTTTCGTGAAGAATTGATTTTTTTGTGACCTACACAAAATACATCTGGAGATCTAAGTATCCACAGGATCATTTCTGAGCCTATCTACTGGTGTATTTTTCATTTGCTTTTACTACCTCTAACCCTCTTGAGAATATCTAGTGATAATGTGTAGACACACAATTTTTTACCCTTATAGAAAATAATCAAATACAGATGTTAATGGATGAAGGCTGAACATTTTAGAAAATCTGACTGTTGTGATAGAAAGTAAGAGCTGATGACATAAGTTCATGAAATTAGCATTATTTTCCTTTTCTATGCCTGCTGTTTCCATATGGCAGCATGGTATCTTGTTACATGTATAGATGTTTAATTTGTATCATGATAAACTCTGTATTTCCAGAATGTCTTTCACTCCAAAAATATCATTTTCTTAAAAGAACAGCCGAAAGTCTTCTCTATTTTAAACTGCACAAATCCCACTTCTGTATAACAGAACTGTCACAACAAGAAGAGATTTAACACAGTTGGTAGGGTACTTGGGTTCCATGCAAAGTTCTATATAAACAAAGCATAGTGTCTTATGTCTGTACCTACAATCAAAGAACTGAGATCGAAGCACATATGTATTATGATATCCATGCAGAAATAAGAGGACAATCTGATGGATGTTTGTCTGTCTTCACTTGGGTTCTGTTGATCTTACTGAGGTCACTAGGCTTGGTGGTAAGTTTTTTCCTCTGTGAAGGTGTCTCTCAGGCCCACATTGACTAATATTGATAGTTGACTTGACTAGTGATCTGAAATCAAGTTACAAGCAGACCTCTGCTCATGTTTGTAAAGGTATTCCACAGAAGAGTTTATAAATCTTTCTAACAGGAAAACAATCTGTCTTTGCTGGTTTCTGTTTAGTATGTCTATCCCATAGCTGTCAGTGCTATTTTTTCCTGCTATCCTTCATTGATATCAGAATCCAGTTTCTTCAATCTTCTAACAAGGGCTGCTAATCAATAGCTATCCAACAATTATTCAAGCATTCAGTACCAGACTAGGATTGCTCAAGCATCCAGCCTTATGAATGGAGCTGCTATTGAGCCTTATAGACTGAGAGGTATTTACATGCTCTCTAATGTACCTAAAGCGATTGTTGTACTACACAACCCCTGCTGTATAAGGTATTCCAATAAATCTCCATTATAATGTATTCAGTTTTCTTCCTCTAGAGAGCTTCAGCTAATAGCCAAGATCTGTTCCTCTGAGGGATGCAAATACAGATTATACAGGAGTGTTTGCTGAATGCACTGAATAGGATTTTAGCTAAAAGTGCAATTGATGAGCCTTGAGTTTTAGAACGATGACTATCTTGGTTTGCTTTCTTTTGCTATTGTAAGAGTTTGTAATTCATTGAAGAATGATAACTCAAACTCAAATAATATGCAAAAGCAAAGATTGTTTTATTCTGCAGAAGTACATCATTCACTGAGATGTCTAGCTGAAGATGGAAGCCCAATGTAAAGCACTTTAGGAGAATTCCAGGGAGGGGTAGTTGATCTCTTTTCTTAATTGGTTGGCTCTATTTCTAAGAACATTCTAGAGCCATTGCTGGAGCCTGAAAACTGTTGCTGAGGAAGCCTGGAAACTGTTGCTGACTCATTGCTCTTGCCTCAGGCCAGGTGTCAGGGCAGCTTCTGATGGCAAGGCAATTTCTACTTGGCTGCCTAAAGCCTAAAGTTTTCCAGTAACTGACTTACCTGGACTTGCCACTTCTAGGAAACAGAGATTTAGGCTTAGTCCCCTGAACTGCCAGTTTGAAGCCTCCCATGGAGTTAACTTATCTCAGTCCACTTATTCCCCTCTTCAGTAAAGGGCTATCTCAAATCTTTGGATGTTTCCATGGGCTGATATTGTTGAGATTCATCAATTGAACAGTGGAAATCATTTTTTTAATGAACATTACTGAAACATTGCTCATGTTGGGACCAAAGTCAAGACCAACATCAGTAGGATAAGAGGACTGGTCAGGGAAGAAAGAAGGGAGGTCAGCCAAGAATACCAGTTGAAGAGGTACTCAAACCAATCTTGATACTGTTATCTTTCTATTTTTCATCTTGTGGTCTCTTTCTAGATAAGGCCGTGGATTCTTTGACTACCCCTGAGTGGTCAACATAGAAACAACATTACTTACCTAAGGCTGCAGAGAGTCTTCTCTGCTGGTACAACAGCAAGTCTAGACCCCTTCTGTTCTGTAAGACTACTGCTGCCAAGGAGGATAGGGAATGCTGCAGGGCTGTGATGGACTTGCCAATCTCCTGTATATCTACATCTACAGCCATGTGTAGGGCATTCTAGTTTTATCTTGGAGTATTAGGGCTAAGGCCCCTACACCAGCAGCTCTGGCCATCTCTATTTCTAGGAAAGAACCTAGTAACACAGTGAAATTATCCACCCTTTTAACCCAAAAGTTTGGAGGTGCTAGCTGGATGAGGACATCCTCCATAGAATAATAAGTCACTATAGGTGCAAGCTATACTAGATCAGAAAAACCTCAGTCATCTTTAAAACCAGACAACAAATGCATGGTAAATGACCAAAAGTCTTGTGATAAGTCTGGGCTGGAGGAGTTAAGAACCTGAAAAGTGGCTTTTAATAATTGCAGGGATCCTGACATGGGTGATGAAGTGACTAATGCAGGATGTGGAATGGTTTTAGGAAGTGGTTGGTTAGATGTAGTGAGAACTCACTGGGGTGAAAGTGTTATGGGCCTGATGAAAGGATGATTATGGGCAGACATTGTGGGAGGTATTTGTTCAGCTTGCTAATACCTTGTTGGGGCCTAAGGTGACCATGAATGACATAAGGCTATGTTGGGGCAGTTGGACAGAAAAACATCTTGGATCATAGCCAGAGATGTAAAGTCTCAGTCCCTATGTCTTACCTACAATCCAATCAGCCTTTTGGCAGCTACCATGAACTTGATAAGGTTGCTATATAGCCCCTTGGATGTACCCAGATATTAATGGGTCTAAACAAGGACCACAAGTCTTTCTCCTATGAGGCTGGGTGTGTGCTTATTCAGGACCTTGCTCCAAGTGTCTGTGTATTTCCAAATGGGTCACCGTGGTGATGAGGTTGTCTTTGATGATAGTGTCCAGCTTATCCATCCAGTAGATTCACATCTCCATACGGCACTGAAATAGGATTCTGGACCTCCACATTTGGTTTGTTAGCTCTGTTCCTGTGAGTACCCCTGGGCAGACATAAGTGGCCTGTGACTATGTGTTTTCCGGGCACTGGGTGAGTTGCAACCATAAACAGAAAAA
Source organism: Mastomys natalensis (assembly GCA_021653895.1). NCBI lineage: Eukaryota > Metazoa > Chordata > Mammalia > Rodentia > Muridae > Mastomys > Mastomys natalensis. The sequence continues at coordinate 31,686 of JAJTUV010003846.1, read as the reverse complement.
GGGCTATTGTCCTGAGGGGTCCCATTCCTCATTCAGTAGGTCACAAAGGGCTACATGAAGGTCATGGAACCAGGTTCCTGGGGAGCCAAGAGGGAGGTTGAGTTGTCAGTCTTACCCATTGTAGCATTAACTATCTTCCATGTTATATTCAGGGGATAGTCACCTGGTGCAGCAAAGCATAAGCAGCAAGCAAGCAGGATCAGGAAACCCAGAGTCATATTTTCCTCAGATTGACAGGATGTGGAATTATCTTTCATTGCTCTTGTGCTAGTTGGTCTGACAGTCTCCTACAATGGTACCTCAACTGCTGGGTCCTCTCTCTTCTGGTAAGGTTAATGTGGGAGTGGTGTATCCAAATCTGGATTGTGTCCACAGTAATGTTGGTTGGTGAGATCAGGATCACAGTGTAAAGTCCTTTTCATTGAGGTTCCAGAGTCTTGAGGTTATGCTTTTGTCACATCATCCAAAGCAATGGAGGAAAAGGAGAGGAACATACTCATAAGCCTAGTAGATGCCAGCCCAGAGGTGATTTTGGACACCATGGAAAGCTTCCAGTGATTTAAAAAACTTATGTTGGTCATATTCAGCTAAGATATCAGACTAGAGCTTAGGCAGCAATGTAAAGTCTCAGTCCCCATGTCTTACCTACAATCCAATCAGCCTTTTTGCTGGCTACCATGAACTTGATAAGGTTGCTGCATAGCTCCTTGAATGTACCCAGATAGTAATGGGGTCTAAACAAGGACCACAAGTTTTTCTCCTATGAGGAGGGGATTCTTCCATATAGGATCTCAAGGGTGGTGAGACCTAAAGTACAGGGGTTTTTTATAGCTCTATAAAACGTAAGAGGGACACTCAGTCACTTCCAGTTTCAAGGGTTGCTTTAGTCAAGACCTCCTTTAGGGTCAAATTCATCTTCCTTACTTGCCCTGGACTCTGGGGGCTGTATGCATAATGTATATATATAAAGACAACATTTAATTGGTCCTAACTTACAGGTTCAGAGGTTCAGTCCATTACCATCAAGGTAGGAGCATGGCTGCATCTAGGCAGACACAGTACAGTTCTACATCTCCATCTAAGGCTGCTAGTGGAAGACTGAATTCCAGGCAGTTAGGGTGAGGGTCTTAAGGTCACACCCACAGTGACACACATACTCCAAGACCATGTCTACTCCAACAGGGCCATGCCTTCTAATAATGCCACTCCTCAGGCCAAGCATATACAAAGCATCACAAACCATATTCATTCTTATACAATGTATGTATGAATTAAAGCATTATATGTTCCCCACAAATATACATAGTTATATGTCAATTAAAAAATGCTGAAATGTGCTCTATCACTAAAGTGCTACTCATACAACCATGAGGACAAGAGATTGAGTTTTCCAGAACTTACATAAAAAGCTAGGCCTGGTGTCATACAAATGCAATGCCAGCCCTGAGGAGGCAGAAGCAGAGTACCTGGGGCTCACAAGCAAGATGGTTTAGATGAATTGTTTAGTTCCAAGCCATGGAGAGACTCAATCCCAGAGAAGATAGATGACATTACTAAAAATAGACATTGAAGTTTCTTTCATGGCTCTGCATCCATATTCACTGATTTGTAAGCGATTCAAAAATCTCTACTAACTCAAATCGTTATGTGATCATGGAATGGATTTTCAAAATTTTCTCATCAAATGCTCTAATTTTATTCACTTGGCATTTTCTTGAACATCAATTTACATAAAATTTTAACATGTTTGTGTTCCACACCAGAGTCTCATATATACATTCCTAAGTCTAATTCATACACCAATCACTCCCTGGTTCTGATATAGGCTCCTGGAGCAACATTAATAGTTAATACTTTATAAATTTCTCTGGTTCAGGGGGCCTCAGTTCCTGGACAGATAATTCTTGGTTCTTTTAATGCTTCCTTGATTTTAGATCTTGACCTTGCAAACAAAGTGATTTTATTCAAAGATATAAACAGTAATTTTATATAGGCCAATAGTTTCAAAAATAATAAAGAGAAGTACCTAAATGTTGAACATTTTTTAATTCATTAAGTGTTGTTGTTATTGTAATTTACACCATTAGTACTGGTTAATAAATTTACCCATTCCTATGTAATCCATGTGATACATAGCAATTAAAACTTTAGTTTTCTGCCGAGAAGTGGTATCAATTAATAAAGTTCCCTGGCCCTTCAACTGTCTAAGTAGCCTTCCTTCTGCTCTCTATACTTCCCTTATTGTCTTTGTCAAACAATTGTAAAAGAATAATATAATGAAGTGATAATCAAACCTATTACCTATCCTATGCTGTAAGTACAGTGGTTGCCATTTTCTTTCACGGAGATGGTACAATAATTAAATACTTCCCACATGAGTGGTTCTCTAAGACACATATACTTCTTTACTTCTCTAGAAGCTAACTTGTGTTTATAAGTGACTTTCTCCTTAAACAGTGACAATAAGAGCCACATACCTGCTGACATCAGCAGGGGTCTATTTTACCTGCCTCTATTTTAATTACCTCTAGGTTGCTCTCTCCCTGAAGTCCTTGTCTCCTACCCATCACTTCTCTCTCCTCCTTCAGCAAACCTGTGTCAGTCAATACTAATGACAATTTGAGAGGCTCTAGAATCACCAAAAGGATAAGTCTCTGGGCAACCCTGTGAGTGTCTGCACTGAGTTGATTGAGCTGGGAATACCAAATAGTATAGACTCACAGACATAGAATTGGCTGAAACAAGGAAAGCTGTTTAACTGATTAAATCATCAGTGTATACGATATGCTGGCATTGGAATAAATATCAACATTTTGGTGATAGACAGTTGTGCTGACAAAATATGAGCAGTTAACACAACTGAAAAGATGTTTTTAACATTATACATTTAAAGATACTATAAATTGAACTTCTGATTACAAGCTGAGGTTTGAGAATATGGCTGTAGTTCAGCCCCACCTCCCAGGCAACCTGAGACTAGTGCAGCTTTCACCCTATGTCAAAGAATTTTCTTACTGTGCAGAGACAGCAGACAATGCAGAAACTCCAAATTGGTCAAAGTATAAAAAAGTAAGTGATAGAAGAGGAAACAGTATTAAATGAGAAGTTGCTTTCACTATTCCAATGCTAAGGGAACAACACAGTAGAAGGGTGTGAAGAGAAAAAGTGTGGAGAGATGTACAGAAATATGATCCTTTTAGATTTAAGGTCATTTTCCTGTGTTTTGGTTGTGTTAGCATATCCAGGACTTGCTGTGTTGGGGTAGCTGTGTTTTGGAGGTGACATATTGCCCTGGCTTTTGTTGATTTTTTTTTTATGGACCATTTGCCATCTGGATGGCTGTGTTGATGGATGTAGTAGGCATTGGGATGAGGTTGAACCTCGATGGTTTTCGTTTGGCAGGCCTCTGTTAGAGATCCTTAGGCTGTATGATTCTGGACATGCAGTTCTGTATGGTTCTGAACCCTCAGGTCCAGTGAAGTTTTGCTTTAGAGTATGCTAGAAAATGGAGGTCTCCCTGGACTAGTAGGCTTCTCAGGGGAATTTGGCTTGTCCCAAAAGGCTCAAAGAACAGGGAAGATGAGTGGGGAAGGGAAGTTTACCTATATGTTTCAGGAGTCTGATGGAGGTATAGGCAAGGTGGTATGAAAGAGAATGCAGGTCCCACTGGGATAGCATGGCAGTTTGGTTTGGCACAGAGGGCTTAGCTAGCAGGAAAGATGGATGGAAAAGGGAAGCTAACCTGTATGGTTCATGAGTCTCAGGAGTGATGGAGCTGGAGAAAAGGGAGCAGGAGAATGGAGGCCCACCTGGATAGTAGGGTATTCATGGCAGTTGGCTTGACCCAGGTGGTTCAGAGTGCAGCAAAGATGGGTGGAGGAAGGGAGCTTTACCTGTATAATTCAGGAGTCTGATGAAGGTATAGGAGAAGTGGTGAGATAATGGTGCCATTCTCTTTTTTAACTCAGTTCAAGTATTGAACTATAACTTTGTGATCTAGCTATTAAATATTGAAAACTATTAGAATGTTTCATCATCGGTATATGTTATGTTGACTTGAATAACAGGAAAAAGGCCAGTTGAAATGTTGGAAATACCACTTCTGTCCTGCGCCTTCTACCAGGGAAGATCACTAGCTTGTCTGCTCCTCTGAAGATACTGCAGGCAGAAGGCATCCCTACAGTCCCACTGCTACAGTGCAATAGGTAAGGGACACTGCCAAGCAACCACAGTAGCTGGGAACACCAAGGAGCCCACAGGACTTGGGACCCATCACACCTAAACCAAAAGGATTTCCATTCCTTTTCCAATTTGTGCCTTCTGCCTGGGTAGATCATGAGAATGTGTGCTCCTATGAAGACACAGGCTGAAGGCCTCCAGGAGATTTACTGCATTCAGGGCAATAGAACCCCATAGTCTGAAGGCCTCCCAGGAAATCTGCTGCAGCCAGGACACCAGATCGGCAGTTTGTCTGCTCCTCTGAAGACCTCACAGTCTGGAGGCTTCCAGACAGCCACTGCAGTCAAGGCAGTAGGTTATCAGTGTATATGACCCTCTGAAGACCCCACAGTTTTAAGGCTTCACAGGAGGTTTACTACAGACAGTGTCACAGGTCTCCAGGAGAACTTCAGCAACACAGGGACACAGGACGCAGGCTCCAGACAGGGACACCTGAACTAGATAATACTAGAGATAACCAGATGGTGAGAGGCAAGCACAAGACCATAAGTAACAGAATCCAATATACTTTGGCATCATCAGAAACCTGTTCTTTAATCACAGCAAGCCCTGAATATACCAACACACCTGAAAATCAGAAAGCTGACCTAAAATCTTATCTCACGAAGCTAATAGAATTCTTTAAGGAGGATATAAATAACTCACTGAAAGAAATACAGGGAAATACAGGTAAACAGGTAGAAGCCCTTAAAGATGAAACAAATAAATCCCTTAATGAAATACAAAAAAGAAAAACAAAACAATCAAACAGATAAAGGAATTGAACCAAGCTGACCAAGACCTAAACAATCCTGTAACCTCTAAGGAAATTGAAGCAGTAATTAAAAGTCTCTCAGCAAACAAACAAACAAAAAGCCCAGGACCAGTTTGTTTTAGTGTAGAATTCTAACTGACCTTCAAAACAGACTTAATACCAATAATTCTCAAACTATTCCACAAAACAGAAAGAGAAGGAATACTACTTAATGCTTTCTCTGAAGTCACAGTACCACTGATACCTAAACCACACAAAGACCCAACAAAGAAGAGAACTTCAGACCAATTTACCCTATGAATATCAATGCAAAAAATACTCAATAAAATTCTCAAAAAACTAAATCCAAGATCACATGAAAATGAGTATTCAACATGACCAAGTAGACTTTATCCCAGGAATGCAGAGATTGTTCCATATACAGAAATCCATCAGAGTAACCACCATATAAAGAAACTCAAAGTTTGAAAAAAAAACCCACATGATCATCTCATGAGGTGTTGAAAAAGCCTTTGACAAAATACAACACCCCTCCATGTTAAAAGTATTGGAGAGATCAGGAATTCAAGATCCATACAAGATCCATAATGAAAGCAATATATGGCAAAAAACAAACAAACAAACAAACAAACAAACAAAACCAAAAAGAAAAAAAAATAGCCAACATCAAAGTAAATGAAGAGAAACTCAAACAATCCCATTAAAATCAGGGACCCATTCTCCCGCTATTTATTCAATATATTACTCGAAGTCTAGCCAGTGCAATTAGACAATTAAAGGAGGTCAAAGGGATACAAATTGTAAAGAAAGAAGTCAAAATATTACTATTTGCAGATGATTTGATAGTATACTTAAGTGACCACAAAAATTTCACCAGAGAACAGCTGATAAACAACTTCAGCAAAGTGGCTGAATGTAAAATTAACTCTAAAATATCAGTAGCCTTCTTCTACTCAAAGGATAAATGGACTGAGAAAGAAATTAGGAAAATGAACCCTTCACAATAGTCACAAATAATATAAATTGACTTGGTGTGATTCTAACTAAGCAAATGAAAGATTTGCATTGTAGGACTGTGAAAGGACAGCCTGGTTTCTTGTTGAGCAGTGGCTAGAAATTACCTGAGACCTGTGGCTTCACATAGCCAAATATCTGCTCAGTGCCAGCATGGAGTGAAAGCAGTCAAATTCCCATCCCTCTGTCCCCATGAGAGACCCTAGCTTAGTGGGGAGACAGATACAAGACCTTCACATCAACCCAACAGGACCCATGTGCATGCTACAACCCAACACTGTATGACAAGAACTTCAAGTCCCTGAAGAGAGAAATTGAAGAAGACCTCAGAAGATAGAAAGATCTCCTATGCTCATGGATCAGTAGGATTAATATTGTAAAAATGGCCATCTTACCGAAAGCAATCTACAGATTCAATGCAATCCCCATCAAAGTTCCAACTCAATTCTTCACAGAGTTAGAAAGAACAATTTGCAAATTCATTTGAAATAACAAAACAACAACAACAAAAAGATAGCGAAAAGTATTCTCAACAATAAAAAAACTTCTGGGGGAAACATCATCCCTGACCTCAAGCTATAATACAATGAAATAATGACAAAAAACATATGGTATTGGTACAGAGAAAGACAGGTAAATAAATGAAATATAACTAAAGACCCAGAAATAAACCCACACATCTATGACCACTTGATATTTGACAAAGAAGCTAAAACCATCTATTGGAAAAAAAAAAAGGTAGCATTTTCAACAAATGGTTGAAAATGAGAGAAGCCTAGCATGGCCAGCATCCAAAAGATACAACAAGCAGCTGAAAGAGTCAGATTCAGATACTTACACCCAACCAATGGACAGAAGCTTGAGATCCATGTAATTGAATTAAGGAAAAGCTCAGGAGGATGGTGACCCCATAGGAAGACCAGCAGTCTCAACTAACCTGGACTCCTGAGATAGATACCTCAGATCCTGAACCACCAACCAGGCAGCATACACTAGCTGATATGAGACACCCCAATACTTATACAGCAGAAGACTGCCTGGTCTGGCCTCAGTGAGAAAAGATGAGCCTAACCCTCCAGAGACTTGAGGACCCAGGAAATGGGCAGGACTGGTGAGGTGGGGACAGGGGTTTCAGACATCCTCTTTGAGACAGGGAAGGAGGTATGGAATGAGGAAAAGTCACAGGGTGTACTGGGAGGGGGATAACAACTGGACTGTAAAATAAAAAGATTAAAAAATAATAAAAAATTAAATAAAATGGGCTAACAGATTAGAAAAACAAGAAATGTTGAAAAAACTTGATTCAGCATCATTGTTTAATCCATTCTGTATTGAGTAGTAAAATAATTATATAGGAAGTTCCCACCACACTGGAAACAGAAATGCTTTATTTCCCTTACAAAACAAAAATCCCTTGTACATCTTTCAATAAAAATGTATGATCTTTATTATGTTTACAACACTCTAATATTGAGATTTCTAAGAGCAGCTACAGATAATAACGTTCCATAGTGGGTTCCTAGATTCCTATCCATTTAGAATTAGCTGAAGGAAACCAACTACCTTATTGCTTCCTCCTCTGACAGCAAGTCGATCTTTCAGAGATCAATTGTAGTTTAATAGAAAAGTTCCATCACCATAAACAATCTTTTCCTCTTTGAATAAACAGGAAGAGTTATCTTGAGAGGACTATTCAATATGCTTCAAACACAAAGTGACTATTAAGAAGAACTAGTAAAGCATGGATGCCAATATTATTTTTCTTGTTTAAGGGTTCTAAAGGGGATTTTTAAAAATGAAACTATATCTTTTCTTCCTTTCTTTCTTTCAAAAAACAACCAAACATAAATGAACACATGGGAAGGAGTTTATATCAACATTTTCAAATAAGGTTCTCGTTTGCTGTTGTAAACACAATGACCAAAACCAATGTGGGGGAGGATAGGGCTTATTTGCCTTTCATGTCCTGATCACAGCCTATCCTTGAGGGAAGTTAGGGAAGGGACAGAGGCAGAAACCATGGAAGAGAGCTGATTACAGATTTGCTTCCCATGGATTGACAAGCTTTCTTTCTTATTCAACCCTGGACCACCTGCCCAGGGGTGTATAACTTACTGTGGGATGAGCCTCCCACTTAAATCAATAACCATCAATGTGCCCTACAGATATGCTCACAGGCCATTTGATGAAAGCAATTCAGACTTTCTTTTCCCAGATGCCTCTACTTCATGTAAAGTTGGAAAAAAAATGAAACCCAGTTAACACAAATACTCAGGCTCTTGTATTTATTTTATTAGAATTTTTACAATAGGTAGAATGCTTTATGATAAAAGAGAAAATATTGGAGATGGAAAATGCCTGAAGCCTGTCCAGGCTGTATCCTCTCTGGAAGACAGCCAATTGGGACCCTATTTCTAAAGGTAATATACATGTTGGGCCTTCTGTTAGATGATTTGCGTATAGATTCAATCTCAGATTACTCACCTATCCTAAACTGATATGACTAGTCAGTAGACATATGAAATTCTAGAAGAAACTGCTAGCTCTCCCCCAAAACAAAGAAATTTGTTTACCTCTAAGATCACATATCCAGGTACAATTTAGTATGATAACATGACTGTCGTAGTATCTGGGGGAGGGGAGGAAGAAAACATTTTTCACATTAGGTTTATTAATTTGAATACCAAAGTTAAATAACGATATTTCTAGAGCCCATAGTTGCCTTTGTAGGGAAAACCACAAAATATCCTCTTACCTGTATCAATTTACTGTTTTAAACATAGTCTGTGTTTACTTTAAGCTCATAATACTAATACCTGACAGTTGTGACTTTTCAATATAGTTCTTAAATAAGATTGGCAAACTCTGATGGTTAGTATTGGTTGTCCACGTGGCAGGATATAGAATCACCCAAAACGCAAAACTATACTTGTCTACAAAGCAGCTTCTAGATTGAATCAATTGATTTGTATGAAGATCTCTACTATTCCATGGATAATAGTGTTAATAGGCTGGAGTCTTAACTGAAAAATAAAAAAGATGGTAAGCAGAACTCCAGCATTCATCTCTTTCTGCTTCTTGAGTGTATATTCAATATGACTAGCTGCCCCACCCTCCTCCTACCTTGCCATTCCCACTGTGATGGACTACACCTTTGAAATATGAGCCAGAATAAACTCTCCTTCCCTTAAGTTGCTTTTCTTATGTATTTTGTCACAGCAACAAGGAAAGGGATACATGCTTTGCAGTCAGAACACCAAACAATTTCCAGGTTGCAGATTTGGAGTAAAGGTCTTACTAGCTCTTGATGTAAGAGCTTCCTGTCTTGGTCTGCCTTTCTGGTGCTCCAGTGATATTACTGAATATTTAGCACTTGTAACAAAGTTTATTTGTTATTTTTTTTCCCAAATTGGACTTCATTGAGATAGAATAAAAGTGTATAAATCTTCTGGGGGCTTCAGACAAATCTGTTTTGTTTCTTCTAGCTTTTGGCAGCACAACTGTATTAACATCATTTCATTAACTAACTACCCTTTACCCATTCCAATCTACTATTATAGCTGTGTCTCCCCACTTTCCTGATAAAAGCATGCTCATAATCACTTAGGATACCAAAAGATAACTTGGAATAAGCCCTCTTTGTCAAATTATAATTTTAAGGTATCTGAAATTTGCGTATGCACAGGTAATTGAGGTGACCCATGGCGGAGCTACACTGACTCACAAGACTAAATTGGAAAAAATGTACTCCTTCACTGAACACTGTTTAAATATCATAGCCGCTTCTTGAATCAGATTGTTCATAGTGCCTCTCAGTCAGTCAAGATGTTCTGGACTTATTGTCACTGGATCTTATACATGCTATAGGAGAAGCTGATGAACATTAATTAGCACATTGTCTGCTTGTGAGGCATACACCTCTATAATACTTTCTTCAAGTACTTGAAAATATTTCTTCCTACATTGTTGTCTTGTTTTATAGCCATTTGTGTCTACATAACCTGTCTATCAATGATTTGTCTTTTATAGCTAAAACTGGATGTTGGTATATCCTTGTGATTTTAAAATATAAACAAAGTTTATGATGTTTTCCTGAAAGTTCCACCAGATGTCAGCAAAAGGCAAGGCAGTGATATAGCAGCTGTGCAGTAAGATACTAGATACTTATGCTCATGGTCAGAGCTGAGTCAACAGTTTAGTTTTGTAAAGGATGACTTTGTTTATTCCTCTCTTTGGGACAATGATTCTCAACCTGGGGATCACAACCCCTTTGAGGGTGAAATGGTCCTCTCCTTGGGGATCACATGTTAAATATCCTGTATATCAGGATATGCCTGCATGTTCATCAATGGCAGTACAAATCACAAAATTCCTTTCATTCTGAGAATTTCTTTCAGGTACACAACGAAATATGATCACATGCTATTCTCATTTCACATGACTAAATTGCCCATATCTCACTCAATATCCATTGCTAAATTCATGACTTCTTTTTTTTCATAACCCACTAATCTAGTTACTACTGCCCATATATGTGTGGATGTGGGGCAATTCAGTAAGGTATCTGAAATCTACCAATGACCATACTGCAAATGAATTATTTCAATGGTCAACTGCCAATTGCTCTTCAGTCAGAGGTTCAGAATGAAGAGCATCTACCCTATGTATAAGGAGGACATTTTGGTTGGCTTGATTTTGTGCAGGTTTTGTACAGGAAAACTCAGATGTTGTGAATTTATATGTTCAACAATCATGACAGTCCTGTAAACAGAATGACTTCTTATTTTCCAGCTCCTACGAGGCCACACTGCCCCAACGAAGCCACATGTCCTCCAACAAGACTGTACCTCCTCTAGTAAGGACACACCTCCTCTAATTGTGCCACTCTATCCTTCCCAAACAGTTATACCAACTGGGGACCAAGTATCTAAACCTATGAGCTTATGGGAACCATTTTCATTCAATCCACCACAACTGTCCAATGTGAGTGCTGGGGTCCAAACTATGAAAGAATAGCAAGGGCTCCTAATTGCTGAGTCATCTCTCTATATCCTTGAATTAAGTTTTTAAAAGATGTTACTATCTATTTTGTTTTGTGTGCATGGCTATGTTTATGTTGTTGTGTGCAAGTTGGTGCATCCACCACTGCACCTGTGTGAAAGCCAGGAGAAGGCATCAAGTGTCCTTCTTATCATTCTCTACCTATTTCCTTGAGTAAGGGTTTCACATTTATATGTTGGCTAGTGTTTTCTCAGCAAGCCCTATTAATCCTCCTTTCTCCATTCCTCTCAGAGCTGGCACTTCAGACAAGCACAGGATGTTTTGAGATCCAAACTCTGGTACACATGACTGTTCAGAAAGTGCTCATAATGGCTGAACCATCTCTCCAGCCCTGGATTTATTTATTTTATTTATTACAGAATAAGTAGTATGAATCAACTTCTGCACATGGATGTCTAGTTTTTTAGAATAACCGGAAAAGTTTAACAGTGTTGTTGGTGAAGCTATGTAAATTTCCTCCTGGGTCTTTTGTTCCATGCCACTGTGTGTCTGTTTGTGGTAGTATCTATTGTATTATTATTTTAACATTTTTATGGCACTGTAGTATGGTTTGAGACAAGATACTATGATACCTCCATCTTAACACAGCAATGGTTATTTTGGTAGTTTGAATAATAATGGTTCCCACAGGCTTATATATTTGAATGTTTGGTTCCTAGTTGTGATGTGTTGGGAAAACTAGGAGTTGTGGCCTTGTTGGAGGAGGTGTTCCTCTGGAGGGTACATGTTGAGGCTAGAAAACCCTGGCCTGCCAAGTGTCTCTCTCTGCCTGCTGCCTGAAGATCCGGATGTAGAACTCTCTACATGCCTGCCTGGGTGCTACCACACTAAACACCATGATGATCATGGACCAAGCCTCCCAATTAAATATTTTCCTTTATTAGTTGCCTTGATGATATTGTCTCTTCACAGCAATAGAACAGTGAACAATACACTTATTTACAGTCCTTGTATTTTCCTATTACTTTCCAGTTCTATGAAGAATGCCACTGAAGTTTTGATAGGATGTTACATTTGATTTGTAGGCATTCTTGGTAATAGCCACTTTAGAATACGAATTATTCCTGGTCCTGACTAGGGTAGGTTTTTGCATCTTTCAGCCCTTCTTCAGTTTTATTTGTCAGTGTTTTAAAGGTCCTTCAGAGGTCTTTATCATCTCTAATTTGTCATGTTCTGAAGTACTTTTCTTTTTTCTAGCTACTGTGAAGGGAGTTGTTTGCTGACTTCTTGATGTGTTTGTCGTATTGTAGAAGGCTACTGATTATGTATGGATTTTTGTCTCCTATCAATGTTCAAAGTGTGGCCAGTGTTGCTTCTTCCTGGTGAGGTTTTTAGGGTCTTGTAATTATAGGACTTGGGCATAGGGATAAGTTGTTTTCTTCTATTTGTATCTATTTTTTATGCCTTTCTAGTCCTTACTGCTCTGACTAATAGGTCACATGCTGTCTTGAGCTAAGTGTGAGAATGCGTAGCCTTGTCTCACTCCCTCTCTTAGAGGGAATGCATTCATGTTCCTCCATTTAATATAATTTTGTCTTCATTATATTACAGATGTGCCTTCTTCTGAAAGTAGGTATCTACTTTTGACAGAATGATTGGTTTCCTCAGTGTGTTTTGATACTTTTATTAAAATTTAAGCGGCCTTAGCTTGTGGTATTTTTTCTGGGTTTACCTTTGTTTTGAGGAAAAGTCTCTTACTGGCCTTGGCTCAGCCTATTGAGCTAGATTGGCCAGCTAGTGAGCACCCAGATTGTCTCCTATCGCTGCCTCCTCAGTATTGGAATTACAAGTGTGTGTTATTGAATTGGGTTATAATGTTTTAATTGAACTCTGGCTGTCAAGTTTGTGAGCAAGCACCATTACCTGTTGAGCCATCTCAGTCACCCCTAACTATCCCCAGCCACACCCAATGTTTTCCTGTGGGGATCAAACCAAAGTCCTTGAACTTGTGCCACTCCCCAGCCTCATACAAAAAACTTCCATATCCATATGGCAGCTAAATTACACTCTGAAATCTGTAATATCTTCTTGTATTCAGGTGAGGAAAAGGAATCTTGATTGAAATCAAGTTATTTTTCTAAACTCATAATTGAACTGTAAATATGAAAGAAAAATGCATGGAATATGAACACTTTCCAGCACAGAACATTTTTTCACACAGATTTTATCAGAAATGTTCTTTCTAAAATGATGAAATGTTAAAGGCTTGTGGTTCTCTCTCTCTCTCTCTCCTCTCTCTCTCTCTCTCCTCTCTCTCTCTCTCTCTCTCTTTTTCTCTTGCCCTTACTCTCTCTCCCTTTTCACTCTCCCTTTTTCCTCTCCTTTCTTTCCTCCCTCCTTCAATGTGAAAGCAAGAAAATCTCCTAGGTCTCTCGGTAAAATATTTTTGACAGAAATTCTAATAAAATTTTTGACATTTAAAGCATTTATTATGTAAAATCATCTGTTACATATCTAGAAGTGTTCATTTTTGTCCTATAAAAGGCAGACATCAAATACTCAAAACAGACTTAGATTTTTGAATGGAAAAATTTAAAGGGACTTTACTCTACTTTGCAATGAAATACCTCTGATCTTGGTGTTTTGGTGTCAGTATTATTATGTATTTTCTTTCTCTCTCCTTTTTCTTTGTTCTCTCTTTTCTTCCTTCCATTTTTTCCATAAGAGAATTACCTGATGGGAGAGTTTCTTGAGATATGTATTAGTCTGTGGTGCATCACTATAATGGAATAGCCAAAGCAATTAACTTACAAATAGTTCACAATTTCAATTGAAAATAGAATGGACATCATTTTTCATTCTGCCAAGGGCAGCATATTCTGAAGGAGTGTGTGGCAGAGAAAATTTCTTTCATTGTGTTCATGAATGGAATGAGGCAAGAGAAAGGGTTGCACAGCCTTCTTTAGACTCCCTTGTGAACCAAGAATCTTCTACTAGTCATTTTCTCTCTGTCTCTCTGACAGTGTCTCTGTGTGGTCTATGTGTATATCTTCCTTCCCCCAACTCTTCCTCTCTCTGTCTCCTTTATATGATGGGTGTTTTGCCTCCAAGTATGTATTAGCATCATGTGGCTATAGTGCCTGAGGGAGCCCTAAGAGCATATTGGATTCTCTGGGGTCTTGGGTAGTCTTCAAGTCGTTGTGAGACATGGGGCTGTGGGTGCTGGAGACCTGGGGTCTATTCTGTGCTCTTTCTTTTTCTATAGAGCCATCTTTGTGACCGTAGTCACAGTCTCTTAAAGAGTCTATAATCCCCTTATAGTGGTGCCACAGGCTGGTGATCAGGACTGTAACAAAGGCCTTTGTGAAACACTCATCAGAGCCATAGTTTTAATGGTCTTTTAGAAAAGCCTGGATTAAACTTACTAATAGGTATATGAGGGTTAATCCTGGGTGTCTTCTTGACTGTATCTGGAATTGCCTAAAAAGATAAGCTTTGGGACACATGCATGAGGAGCTTTCTTGTTTAGGTTAACTGTAATAGGAAACTTCTCGTGAGGCAGTAGCCTCATGGATTGGACACCTACCAGGATCTCAGTGTTTCCATGAATATGGTCATGGCACAGCCAGCCTGCATGGTATAAGGCAATCTACCACAAGGCCCCTTTATTTACTTTGCCATCTTGCTGATCTAATATTTTAGAAAGAAGTTTCAAAAGACTCCCTCCCTCTCTACTTTCTTTCCCACCTCCTTTCTTTCACTTCCTCCTTCTTTTTCTTTCCCTCCTTCCTCCCATTTCTCAGGTTAAGCTTTTTCCCTAGAGAATTGTGATGATTTTCAGTCTGGATGGCCAGGTGTCTTAGCTCTTTTACCTGGACTTCTCCAAAATAGCCAAGTGAGGGAAGCAGATACAAAGGATTCGACTTGTCTCCAAGGAACAGCTAGCAATTATGGAAACTTCAAAACCCAGGCTCTACAGAGCCTTCTGAGCATGTTTCAAAGCTCTTAATTCTCTGTAGAACATGATGATAAAAAGGAGGCCAAAAGTAAAGGGCTGGGGAAGGAGGAGAGAGAGAGAAAGGAAACAAAGCAAACCAATACCAAAGAAGGAACACAAAAAAGGTTTTTCTGCGATGTCAAGGGCTGACTGGCCTCAGCTGCAGAAATGGAGAAAGCAGAAACTGGCACAGGTTATTCCTGCAGAGGCATTTGGGGTATCACAGTGGATGTGGGTGGCAAGTGATTTTGGTCCAGACCTCTTAAGGAAGACTACTGTCTCTGGTCCTAGAGACACCTTCCTTTGTTAGGGACTATCCTACAAGCCCCCTGTGTCTGTCCATGATGACCATGGCCTCTTTCTGTCTTTATTCACTAGCTGTTTCCTCACATTCAGGCCTGGACTTGCACCCATCTTCTCAACAGAACTTAGCCACTCAAAGTTCAGCTCTTCTGGGTGGTTTCTATTAAGCAAAGACTGGAAATTCTAGTGTAGCAGAGTACCCATTGTTTCTTCTGGAGGGTAATGAGACACTACAGATCTCCTGAGACTGACCTAGTGTCATCACATCATTATTCATCTTATTAAATAAGATGAATGACTAGGAGCTGTGGAGAAAACTAAGGAGGCTCAAGACAAGCATAACAGCCTCTATCCCACCTCAACCCCTACCCCTGAGCCACAGTTGCTTGTCTGACATTCATAGCTGGTGGGAGGATCCTGTATTGAGTTCTGGGAGCTTTTCCCATGTTCAGGAGCCCCTCTTTATATCTTCTTACTTATTTTTTCTTCCTTTCATCCCAACTTCTCTTTCCTGAAGAGAAGAATATGGCCTTGCATGGGCAAGGTCATAACTGTTGATCAGAAGCCAAGCTATGTTCTCTTCAATGAATGGGTCTCCTGGGAAAACTTTCTTCATAGAAGTGAGCATGTACTCCTTTGTGTTGGGAGGGTGGTTAGGCTAAGCAGTTACTCACAGTTCAGCTTAATGGAAGCAACTGAGCAGGAACTCTGATGTCTACAGTAGAACTCTTTTTAAAGTTTATTTTCCTGTTGCTGTGATAAAATATACCACAAAAGCAACACAATAGAGAGAAGGGTTATTTTTGCTTACAATTTATAGGACAGTCCATCATAGTGTCAAAGTCAAGGTGTCAAGACTCATACCACTGCTCATACATGAATACACAAACAAACATAGAACAATATTATTGTTTAATTTCTCTATTCATATAGTCCAGATTGCTTGGCCCAGAGGATGGTTCCATCCCAAATAAAAATGAGATTTTCCACACCAATTAAGATAATTGAAGTAATACACTTTGTCCAGAGACTCACCTACTGGGAGACTCTAGATTCCATCAAGCTGATAATTAACACTAACCATCACACACACCTTATTACCTTCTGTTGGAATAGAATGGGATGCAAGGAATGAAAAGAGAAAGAAAAGGCTGGGCTGGGCTGGGCTGGGCTTGGAATGGGATAGGATGGTAAGAAGAGAAAGGAATGAAGTATAAGTGATGGTCTCAGCTTGGTGGAACTTACTGGACCCCAGGGCACACCTGCCTTTGCATACTCCTTGTTACTTCACACACCATTCTGCACACTCATTTTCAGTGATTGTGTCTTATATCCTGGTTGTTTCTAGCCTCTCTCAGGGCTGTGTGAATGATCCCTGATGTGGGGCAAAAGCTTGAGTGACATTCTGTTTATGATATCCAGCACTCTGGTGCTCTGTGGGAGAGGATGAATGCCAGCAGTGTTAATAAGACTCAAGTCTTCCCTTTAAGCCAGCGTGGGCAGAGGAGAAGAATATGATATTTTGGAGGTACAGAGCAAAGCAATAAAGAAAATATAAATCTTATGGAGTTGGTACTAAGGGAATAGATGGGAATGCAGCCTCGGATCCAGATTTAAAAGGCCAGAAATATTCTCAGGGCAAAGGAACGGGAGAAAGTGCAGAGTTTATCTATAAGGCAATATATTTCCTTATTTATTTATTTATTTATTTATTTATTTATTTATTTATTTATGGAGAGCCGGTGTCACAAGATGGCGGCTGGCTATCTGCCAGCCCTAGCTTGGGCATTGCTGCGCCATAATCAGGAAGTCTTGGCTGCACGTAGATCTGGCGTATATTGCTTGTTCATCATTACATAAGATCAGGCCATGTGACGTATGGGCTCAGCACCAATCCGAATGACTTCGTGGCAGATTCTGGTTAGAGGAGATACAGAGATTTAAGGGCTGGGAACGAGGGTTTGGGGCTTTTTGGATGTTAAGGTTTCCTGAATAAACTGTGCTGAGAAGAAGTTCCCGTTTAGTTGTCTTCTGTCTGCTGGTCGGATCCGGGAGGCGACATTTATTTATTTTTGCAGATGCATGAGATATTAGCTAGAAGGGTAAATAGTGAGGCCTCACTTCTGACACCAACAGTTTTGTTAGGAGATGGGAATGTTGGGTGGAATTTTAATTTAACTTAATTTTATTTAATTTTATATGGAAAGAAAGCCTCATTGCATACTTCTCGTTGGCCTAGAACTCACTGTGTAGCTGGCCTTAAACTCATAGAGTCTACCTGCTTCTGCCTCTTGACTATTGGAATTAACAGTGTATGCCATAGTGCCTGTCCAAAGCTCTGGTTTCTTTTCTTTTTCTTTCTTTTTTTTTTTTATTTTTTTGAGAATTTCATACATTTTAAAGTGAAATACCATACCCAACCCACACTGCACTTTCTAATTCTTTCCATATTGCCCACAGCAATCCTCTTTGAAATCCAACTTCATATTTCTTTTAGAAATAGTTCTTGTTAAGGGATATTGCCTGGGAACACCATGCTTGTGTGTGTGTGTGTGTGTGTGTGTGTGTGTGTGTGTGTGTGGAGAGAAGAGAGAGAGAGAGAGAGAGAGAGAGAGAGAGAGAGTGAGAGAGGACATTCATCTTATGCTCAGCAGTAGGATCAGTTCTTCATCTTTTCATTGACTGCTGCCCATTGATAAAGAAGCTTCTGTGACCCAGACTGAGGTATATTTCAGGTCTATGGGTTTAAACAAATATTTAGAAGACAAATTGACAACATGGCCATTTAGCTAAATAACAACAGTAACTTCTAGACTAGAGTCTATGACCTACAATAACAGAGGAGTGGGCCATGTAATGATATGTCAATATCTTAATAGACACTTAGATCCTGTGGAGTTGGATCCCACTTTGGGCCTGTCACTGAAACCTCCAGCTCCTCTCCATTTCCATCCCTGCAGTTCTTTCAGACAGGAAAAATTATGGGTCAGAGTTTTAACTGTGGAATGGAAAACCCCTCCCTCACTTGATGCCCAGTCTTCCTGCTGGATGTGAGCTCTAAAAGTTCACTCTTCCTACTGTCAAAGGCATTTCATCTGAGGTCCCTCCCTTTCAGTCCTGAGAGTCTCTCATCTCCCAGGTTTCTGGTGCTTTCTGGAGGGTGCCCCCAAACTCCTATCTCCTGAGGTTGCCTGTTTCCATT
Organism: Mastomys natalensis; assembly: GCA_021653895.1. Classification (NCBI taxonomy): domain Eukaryota; kingdom Metazoa; phylum Chordata; class Mammalia; order Rodentia; family Muridae; genus Mastomys; species Mastomys natalensis. The sequence goes on along the minus strand of JAJTUV010003846.1, from coordinate 13,176 downwards.
CTTTCTGCTGGTCCTCAGGGCTTCAGTAGTTTTCCCTCACCCAATACCAGATCAGGTTTCTCTCTTCACCCTGCAACCCCATCCACTTTCCCTCCCAGGTACCTCCCTTCCTCTTCACTTGTGATTGCTTTCTTCTTCCCCAAGTGGGACTGAGGCATCCTCACTTGGGCCCTACAGCTTGTTGACCTTTCTAGTTCTGTGGGCTGTATCTCGGGAATTCTGTACTTTTTTTTTTTTTCCTAATATCCCCTTATTAGTGAGTACATATCATGCATGTCCTTTTACCTCACTCAGGATGATATTTTCTAGTTCTATCCTTTTGCCTGCAAAACTCAAGGTGTTTTCATTTGTGCTAAGAATTGGATTTTCATCTCTTCATTATCCATCTCATGAACCTTGCCTTTGAAATGCTCAAAACACACAATAACAATTTATTTTATTATTTTTTTAGTCTCTGTGTTTTTATGTGTGTTATTATGTTTTTATGCCCAGTCTTCCTGCTGGATGTGAGCTCTATAAGTTCACTCTTCCTACTGTCAAAGGCATTTCATCTGAGGTCCCTCCCTTTCAGTCCTGAGAGTCTCTCATCTCCCAGGTTTCTGGTGCTTTCTGGAGGGTGCCCCCAAACTCCTATCTCCTGAGGTGTGTGTAAGTTCTTGTATGCACACATGCATACTATGGAATGCGTGTGTGGATCAAAGGACCAAGAATTTTACAGCATACAGAAAACACTACTCAGTGACAATGACAGATAATACCTCAGAGGAAAAGGCTAGAAAAAAAATCTCCAAGAAAATGGTTTCAAGAAACAAGCTGAAGAAGCCATTCTAATATTGAATAAAACTGACATTCAATGAAAAGTTATCCAAAAAGATGAGGAAAGACACTTCATATCCATCAAAGGAAATATCTACCATGATGAACTTTCAATTTTAAACATTTATACAACAAATATCTGGGAACCCACATTAATAATAGAAATGTTAGAAAAAACTCAAAGCACACATTGAACCTCCCATAATAATATTGAGAAATTTCAACACCCCACTCTCATCAATGGACAGATCATGGAAAAGAAACTACATACACAGTTAAACTAACAGAAGTTATGAACCAAGTAGATTTAACAGATATCTATAGAACATTTCATCCTAAAACAAATGAATATATCATCTTCTCAGAACTCCTGGTGCCTTCTGTAAAATTGACCATATAATTGGTCACAAAACAGGCCTCAACAGATTCAAGAAGATTTAAAGAATTCCATGTATCCTGTCAGATCACCATGGACTAAGGCTGGTCTTCAATAACAACAAAAACAACAGAAAGTGCACATACACATGGAAAATGAACAACACTCTACTCAATGATAATTTGGTCAAGGAAGAAATAAAGCCTTTTTAGAATGTAATGAGAATGAAGACACAACATACCCAAACTTATGCGACAAAAGGAAAGCAGTGCTAAGAGCAGAGCTAAGATTCTTAGCTCTGAGTGCTTCCCAAAAGAAGAGAAAATGTACTAGCAGCTTTACAGCACAAATGAAAACTCTAGAACAAAAAGAAGCAAATAAACCCAGAGTTGTAGACAGCAGGAAATAAACTCAGTGCAGAAATCAACCATGTAGAAACAAAGAGAACTACACAAAGAATCAACAAAACCAGAAGCTGGTTTTGTTTGTTTGTTTGTTTGTTTGTTTGTTTTTTTGGGGGGGAATCAACAAGATAGGTAAACACATCAAAGATCAAAGAGACAGTATCTAAAATAACAATATTAGAAATAAAAAAGGGAGACATATGTAGCTGGATATTGTCCCACTACAGTTCTAAAGCTCAGCAATTGGGCCATATGAGAAGTAGGCTGAGTGGGAGGAGCAAGGAGGTGAAGAGGAGAAGGAAGCGGAGGATTGAGGAGAGGGAGGACCAGAGCGAGGGAAAATGGCAGCAGATGTATGTGTGTTTCTAGCAGTCTAAGGTAGTTGTAATATATAGGTTAGGTATTGAGTAACACCTCTAATTGTGTGGGCTTCTTGTTAATCAAGCATTATCATACATATAAAGCCTTTGGATAATCTTTAACCATTAGAGTCTCATTTCTCCTGGGTATCTCCCCTGCTGGCGTCTCATGGGTGGCAGGAAAGGTGCTTCTGTCTCACCTGAGCCAGCTGCCTGAGTTGCAGCAGCAGTGAGAATACAGATGCCACTTGTGGCCACAGGCCTTGCCTAGTTGGGAAGATGGCAGCCCTGTAACAACAAGCCAGATTGGGTGCCACAGTTTTAAATATTATCTGTAACAGACATAACAACAGAAACAAAAAAATTTTCAAAAAAAAATCATCAAATCCTACTACAAAAACCTATACTCAAGAAAACTAGAAAGTCTACAGGAAATGGAAGATTTTCTAGACAGATTCTGGAACAAAGTTTAAATTAGGATCAAATAAACCATCTAAATAGTACCATAACACCGAAAGAAATAGAAGCAATCATTAAAATCTTTCAACAAAAAAGCCCAGGTCCAAAAGGTTTTAGTGTAGAATTCTATCAGACCTTCAGTGAAGACCCAATTCCATACTCTTTAAAATATCCCACAAAATAAAAACAGAAAGAACATGACGTAATTTGTTCTCTGAAATCACAGTTTTGCTGACACCTAAACAATACCAAAACCCAACAACAAAAGAGAACTTCAGACAAATTTTAGTTGTGAATAGAAATTCTTGCAAACCAAATCCATAAACACATCAAAAAATTGTTCAGTAAGATCAAGAAAGCTTCATCCCAGGCATGCAGGGATGGTTCAAAATAAGGAAATCAATGTATCTTCTATGTAAATAAACTCAAAGGGAAAAAAAACATATGATCATCTCATTAGATGCTGAAAAAGCCTTTGACAAAATATAGCAACACTTCATGTTAAAAATCTTGGAAAGATCAGGAACTTAAGGCCCATACCTAAACATAATGAACACAATATACAGAAAAAAAAAAAGATAGCCAACATCAAACTTAATGTACAGAAACTTTAAGCAATCTCACTAAAATCAGGGTCAAGATAAGGGTGCCTCTCTCCCTATCTATTCAATATAGTACTAGAATGTCTAGCCAGAGTAATTATACAACAAAAGTAGGTAAAAGAGATACAAAATGGAAAAAAAGTAAGTCAAAATATCACTATTTGTAGATAATATGATAATATACTTAAGTAAGCCCAAATATTCTACCAAAGAACTCCTATAGCTGATAAAAAAAACTTCTGCAAAGTGGCTGGATATAAAAGTAACTCAAACAAATCAGTAGCCTCCCTCTACTCAAAGAATATATAGGCTGAGAAAGAAATTAGGGAAATGACACCCTTTACAATGGTCACATATAATATAAAATATCTTGGTATGACTTTAACCAAACAAGTGAAAGATCTGTATGACAAGAACTTCAAGTCTCTGAAGAAAGAAATTAAAGATCTCAGAATATGGAAAAATCTCCCAAGGTCTTGGATTGGCAAGATTAATACAATAAAGATGGCCCATCTTGCCAAAAGCAATCTACAGAATCAGTACAATCCCTCTCAAAATTCCAACTCAATTCTTCACAGAGATAGAAAGAGCAATTCTCAAATTCATATGAAATAACAAAAATCTCAGGAGAATAGAAAACTATTTTCATCAATAATATGAGAACATCTAAGGTAATCACCATTCCTGTCCTTGAGCTGAACTTGAGAGAAATAGTGATAAAAACTGCATGGTATTCGTACAGAGACAGACAGGTAAATTAATGAAACAGAATTGAAGACCCAGAATAAAACTCACACACCTATGGTCACCTGAACTTTGACAAAGAAGCCAAAGCCATCCAGGAACTGAAGGAAAGCCCATCCAGAGAGTGCACCACCTAGGGCTGCATCCCTTCTTCAGACATCAAATCCAGATATATTGCTGATGCCAAGAAGTGTTGACAAGAGCCTAGTATAGCTGTCCCTTTAGATGCTCTGCCAGAGTCTAAACAATACAGATATGGATTCTCAGAGCCAATCATCGGACTGAGCTCGGGAGACTGCAATGGAGGAGTTAGGGAAAGGACTGAAGGAGGTGAAGGGGTTTGCAGCCTTATAGGAGGAACAACAATATCAACCAACCAGACCCCCTGAACTCCCAGGGAGTAAAACACCAACCAATGTGTACACACGGAGGGAACCATGGCTCCAACTGCGTATGTAACAGAGGGTGGCCTTATCTGGCATCAAGGTTGCTTTTTGTTCTGTGGAGTCTCAATGCCCCAGTGTAAGGGAATGCTGGGGTGGCGAGGAGGGAGTGGGATGGTGGTTAGGGGAGAAAAAAAAAAAGGATTGATTGTGTGACTTCACAGCAATAAAACCTTAAGAAATGCTCTCCCCTAAGAAATACTCTCAAAGGTCCATTATGTAATGCTGGAAATGGAACCCAGAGCCTCACACTATCTTTGGAAGGCAAGTGCTTCACTACTGAGCTTCATTCTCAGCTCAAGATTGTCTTCTCCTCCCCTATCTCTTCTTTCGTCTTCCCTTTCTATATCTCATTTTTTATTTCACCTAACTCTGCATTCCTATGTCTCCCATTCCTCCTCTGAGTTCCTCCACTTATGTCTTTGACAGTATTGGACCAAGAGCCTTAGATATGCTAAGCCAATGCTGTATTATTGATCTACAGCTGAAGCCTTCAGAACCTCCTTCCAGAAGTTTAGAGTTTAAGGTTATGAGGGATGGCTCAACAGTAACACTGTTGCAAAAGATAGCTGCCTGCATGTTAGGTAGTTACTAGTTTACATTGTACTGTAGTTACATAACTCGTAACCTTTTAAATTTGTGTGTGTGTATGTGTGAATGTGTGTCTGTGTGCATGTCTGTGTATGTGTGCATGTGTGTGTGTGTATGCATCCATGATAGAGCATATTTTTGTCGGAGTGTGTTCATGCATGTGCCTCAGGACAGCCTCAGATGTCTTCCTTTAAGTGTTTACCTTGTTTTTTGAGACAGGGTCTCACTTTTACTTGGAACTCAGTTGTTTCAGTTATGCTGGCTGGTGCAGCAAGCCCAAGGAATATGCTTTTCTCTGCTTCTCCTGCACAGAGAGTGGAAGCACCCAGCACTATGCCTTCTATTTTTATGATGCTTGTGGTCAGGTCTTCATAGTTACTCACAAATGTGTAACATGGAAGCCTTTTAGAAACTTATTCATTTTCCTAGCAAGTAATTCCTAGATTTAGATTGGTCTATTTACACTAACTCTTATTTAAAAAAAAATAAAATCTTTAACAAAAATTGGTGTGGTTTTGTAGTGCACATTAGTTTTTATAAAAAATGTTTTTAATTTTAGTTTTATTTTAAATTATATGTATGCATATGTGTGTATGTATGCATAATGTGTGCTAGGTACTTGTGTAGGCCTGAGGTGTCAGAGGCACTGGCAGCAGGAGGTACAGGAAGTTGAGGGCCACCTGACAAAGGTCTTCGGAAGAGAGCTCAGGTCCTCGGCAAGAGTAGTACATGCTCTGAACCATTAGGCTCTTTCAGCAAAACCATGTCACTTAATCAGTACAGCAGATCTCACAGGAGTTATTTGGACAGCTGTGTTACAGACAATAGACTTGAAGGATCTCAGGTAATGCCTGAGAGAATGAGCAAGAGTGAGAGAGGCCAACACCATTGGTGTTTGTCAGGTAGTCTCAGATTGTAGGCCAAGATACTGATAGCGAAACCTTAAAGTAAAGCCAATTCAGGTCAGATCTGTAAATTTTTTTATGGTGTCACAAGGTACATCATTACAATGCTGAGGCAGGCTCAAGCAAGCCTGTGAGAGCTGACTAGTAAAAATCTCACACTACACCATTATATAGAAATCAGGAACATCATTTTAATGGGTGACTTTAGGCAACAGTCTTTTAAGATGAGTAAAATGGTATCATCTACATTTTTTGTAGCTGATGTAAAAGGTGCATATTTTATAGACTCTTTCTAGAATGAATAGTAAAATCCTATCTTTGACACAGGAAATTGACCATGACCTCATCTGATTCCTAGAAGTTTCTGATTAGGTACTTTTCTTGTTTTCAAGGCAAAATGCCTCACAAGAAGCAACTTTAAGGGCCACAGCGATGGGCAGTGTTAATTTGGTCTTGGAACAGGAATACTTGATGCTGTTGCAACATGGCACCAGCAAGAGTGATAATTTCGACATTTGTGATGATAAATCTGTGGTTGTCTTAAAATGCTCTAAAAATGAATGGCATTTGTGAAACCAGATAAACTAAAAGACCTAAAAGAAAGTCTGCTGAGAAGACTAAAATACCAAAGAAGAATGTTGAAACTCCTTGGAAAGGGTGGAAAATTGAGGATAAATGTTCTGCAGTTTAGTTACCTACCACTACTTCAGTTGATTCTGTAAGAGACACCTGTGTTGTGGTTTATACTGGATATGAAATAAAGCACAACAAAATGGGTCTGCTTTATTTTTTTCCCAAACTTTTGAAGTAGCTACTAATTCAGAACTGATTTTTCACAAGAATGAAATGAAAGCAAGCTTCCTCCAGATCTCATGGAATTCAACAGCAGGAGTTCAAACAGCTCAACAGGAACTCTTTTCTCTTTCCACCCCTCCCAATGCCAGGGTCAAGATGGATACCATGAAAGACAGGTCTAACATTCAATGGCTCTCCACTGCCAGCACTGTCACTCCTACCTCTTGCCATGTTGGATGCCTACATGCCATTTGGGAAAATCTGTCATCTACCTCCCTCACATAAGGGAACTTATGTCCAATACAGCCTCCCAGTCACCATTGTCAGGGCACTCAGCAAGCTCACAGGTCAGCATCATTGTTTATCCTGGCATGAGCATGTCTCTCCCATCACTCTGGCAGCCACCATGCTCCTTCAGCATCCTGCAGAAAAAACACAAACATGTCCTCTTCCCCATATTTAATACCTGATCAGGATCATGCCTTATACCAGTAAGTGGATCCTTCCCTTTCACCTATGCATAAGTATGCCTAGTTGTAGAGTGCTATAGACACTCAGCAGAAAGTTCCTTGGCATCCAAATTAAAAAAAAAAAAAACTTTAAAATAAAAAATAAAAAGAATATAATTTAAATAAATTTGTGATGTACATGGGTATATCTCTCCCCTTTTTAATGAAGATAGTGTTTTAAAGTTCCATGTACCTGTTCCACAGCCTCTCGTCCTTGATATTATAAGGAATCCTGTAATGGGTAATGTTAAATTGCTGCTAAATAGTCTCAGATATTCCACTGCCATAGTCAGTTCCATTATTTGTTTGTTTGTTTTTGTTTTTCTTTTTCTCCTCTTTTTTTTTTTTTTTTGGTTATTGGGTACTTTATTTATTTACATTTCAGATGTTATCCCTTTCCCTATTCCTCACACTCAGAAACCCTTAACCCATCCTCCCTCCTCCTATTTTTATGAGAGTGTGCCCCTCCCCACCCCATCCACTCCTACCTCCCCTCCCTCAAACTTTCCCTGACTGGGGCATCCAGCTTCAAAGGACCAAGACCCTTCTCTCCTACTGATGCTGGACAAGTCCATCCTCCTCTAAAAACACAGCTAGAGACAGAGGTCCTTTCATGTGTTTTGCCAGGCTAGCTGTTTAGATCTAGGAAGCTCTGGTTGTTTGGTATTGTCGCTCTCCCCATGGGGAGACAAATATTTTTTAAAAAGTGCTTACATATAAATTAAGCAGTTCAGCTTTCTCCCAAGATGGTCTTTTGGTTTTATATTCGATATGAAGAGAAGTCTCATTGTCATCTTGTGGATAATTTGTTGTGTTTCATCATCATCTTTTCCCATCCTGGGGTTATATACCTAAATAACCAGTGGAGCACTATCAGTTTGCGAATCCAAATCATGGAAATGTGAGTGCATGGAACTCAGTTTGCCAAAATTCCATTTGAACACACTCATAGAATTATATGTTTGCCAAGATTTCCATTAAATATTTAAAAATAAATAAAAGTCAGGGATTGGGGACTTAGCTCAAGGAGTAGAGTATTTGCCTAGCAAACATAAGGCTGAAGATTCGGTCCTCAGATCTGAGGAAAAAATATGTAAAATCCTTCTTTTAAAAAGAAAAGGAATCAACTAAGGAAGGAAGAGTTTAATTTGGCTCACATTTTGAGCAGTCTCTCCTGGTAGGGAATTATAGTAGCAGGAACATGAAGCACCTGCTCACATGTGCCTGAAGTCAGGAAGCAGAGGGAGATGAACAGTAGGACTCAGTTCACTTTCTCCTTTTTATTCAGTCCAAGTCCCCAGCTACTGAATACTGCTGCCTATGTTACAGTGGGTCTTTCCATTTCAGTTAACCCAGTCTAGAAACTCCCCCACAGACCTGCCTAAAGGTATGTTTCCATTGTGATTCTAGATCTCATTACACCAACAGGACTTACTTCACCACATCTGAGGTTAGGGGTCTGCTGTGTCATTGCTGTACAGAATCCTAACTTAAGCTGGTGCTATTTGTTTTCTCTTCCTAGAAAATGAGCCACACTGGGTGGGCATGGTCAGATGGCCCAGCAGTTTAGAATGTTCTGCAGTTGATCTGAGCCTGGTATCCAGAATCATTTGAGGTGGCCCACAAACTCCAGCTCTAGGAATCCAAAATCCTCTGGATCCTTACAGGTACCTGTAGTCATCTATGCAAATGCAATTAAAAATAGAGTAAAATACATAGAGACTGAGCTCTCTGGTTGTGTTCTGTGATCAGGCTTTAGCTAAGACTGTGGCAGTATTAAACGAGAAGGAAGATGTGAGAAGAAATTTAGAGAATAAGACAGATGTGGCATAAATGACAGATTATTTATGGAAGGTGAAAAACTAAAGATGAATGTTAATTTCATAATTTTAATTGTAGATTTTTATAATACAATAATGAGAATAGTAGGAAGAGATCAATCACCCCAATTCAATGATCATTAACATACTTCTGTGTTTGCCTCATCTGCTCTACTGAAGCATGTAGACTAAATTACAATCATTATGACATTTCAGTCCTAAATATAACTACACATCTTCACCAGATTATCTCATGTAGCCAACATGAGCTCATAGCTACATCTTCAAAATTAGCACCAAAATATTTTACTAACATCCAAACTTGGGTCAGACAAATGCAATTTACCATTTAAATTTTCTTTCTATTTGTTTTAGTGTGTGTGTGTGTGTGTGTGTGGTGTTTGTGTGTGTGTGTTGTCCAAAGGCTAATACCAGATTTCTTACTAAATTACTTTCTTATAATTCTTTAATTTTAAAAGTTTAATTTTCATTATCATTAGTGTGCATTTGAGCAGGCACTTACACCCCATGGCATAAAAGTTTGTCAAAGAATATTTCTGGAACTTGGTTCTCTACTTCTATTTTTGATTCTTGGGATTAAACTCTGGTTGCAAATACTCTCTGAGTCATCGTACTGAAACTTCTACTTTATTTTTGAGGCAGGGGCTTCACTGAATCTGGAATGTTTTTCTAAACTGGCTTGCCAGTAACCACAAGTATTCTCCTGTCTCTATCTTATTCCCAGAACTGAAATTACAAATGCGTGCCCCTGAGCACAGAATTTTGATGTCAGATATAGGTAATTAAATCTAAGCCCTCATTTGTGTGACAAACAGTTAACAACTAATTTGTTGTAGCTCATTGCCCAGGGTTTCTGTTATAAAGGTAAGGGAGCAGTAATTTAAGCTTTTCAGTCAACATGAATATTAAAGAAAATTTTAGGCTGTTTAGAGCAGTTGGATGGTGGCCAACATGCTATTTTATAAATCTGGCTATGTAGAACAAACAATCCAGGAACTCATAGAGTTCATCTACTTCTGCCTCCAGAGTGCTGATATTGATAATGTGTACCAACACAGCTGGGTGGATTTTAAAATATAACATATCTGTATATATTAATTATATTCATTTATTAATTAAATACATTATGTTTAAGGGTATATTATACATTTAATAATCTATGTTTTACACAGATATATGATATGCAAAAATCCAAAAGTTACTCAACTTATGAGCTATCCAAGACAGAAAGGTGGCTAGTTTTGTTTCCCTTGGTTCTAGCTTTCTGGAGGAAACAGGAACTTTTCTTAATTTTTGCCAGTATTCTTGTCTAACCCAACCTTAAAAGATTAATATTCTCATAATTTTCTTACTCAGAAATACACAGCAAATTTTCTCTTGGAATCTGTTTTATCATAGTTGCCCACACTGGTGGACTATTGAGCTCAGACCTTGGAGACATTTTTTTTTCCTTTTTCTTTTACTTAGGCACCCAGCAAATGGATGCTGCTTCTTCCCTGCAGGACCTGCCTCTTTAGCTGATCCTCTATAGAAACACCCTCAGAGGCAGTCTGGTGAGATATGCCTCTTTTTACCAGGATTCTAGGTGATTCCAATTCCAGACAAGTGACAATGAAGCATAATGACCATGGCATCTCATTTCACCTTTGTGTGGCTAGATGTCATATTGATGTGCTCCTGTAGATGGAGTTCAACACATATTAATTAGGTAGCATGTGGTAGGCACTATTATCTGAGCCACAGCAAGACAAAGGAACTGGATCCTGTTCATAGGCACGGTAGGTACTGAAAAGATGGATTTATTCTTTAGGATGTCAACCTGAAGGGTAAATTGGAGGATTGTCATGGAATATAAAGAATATCCACAACTGGAGATCATCTGGAAGTTTTGGGTGTTTAACATGAGAGTTCAAACCCTAACTAAAATAGCATGAGTTCATGAAAGGCCTTCCCCCAAGGTTTCCTTCTCTCCCACCCCAACCCATAATGGACAAACACATAGAATGATTAGGAGAACTTGGGGCTTGAAGGAAAATTTCCTATGGTCAGACAGTTGATAACTTGGTCTCGAGTTGTTGCTGCTATGGGTGGCTTTGGTGCAGCAAATATACTACTGAGTATAGGCTTTGAGATTAAAAGCCACATGCCCTTTCCAGTTTATTGTTTCTTCCCTGATTGGTATTGAAGATATGAAGTCTCAGTCTCCTGCTCCAACAACCATGGTAGCCGTGTTGTTCTTATACCTTACACCAAAATGGACTCCTTTTTAAAATTTTATCTTATTATTTTGCATATATGTGTTTTTGTCTGCATATATATCTGTGTACCATGTGTGTAAAGTGTCCCAAGAAGCCAGAACTCAGCATTGGAGCTCCTAGATCTAGAGTTGCAAACAGTTATGAGTTGCCACACAGGTGCTAGGAATTGAATTTGGATGACCTGGAAGTGCAGCTAGTGCTTTCAACCACTCAGACATAATTCCAGCTAACCCAACAATGGATTCTGTCTGGAATTGTAAATCAAAATAAAATCATTCTTCCATAGGTCACATTGGTGATGATATTTCATAACACCAGAAAAATAATACAGCACTTAATTCTGCCTGTTTTCCCCCAAGGTTCATGAACTTGCCTATACTGAGAGTGTCCTATTGCTTTGAAACAAAAATGAGATTGAAGTTCTAAAATGAGTAGGATCAAGCATTTAAAACTAGTATGAAATTGCTTCAGTTAGCCAAAAAAACAACCACAAAAATGTGGATCCAACTGTAATGTCATTAGGAGAGCAATTTTGCTGCAGGAGAATTGGAAGGAGGGCTGTGAGTGAGCCTGGTTGGTAGCAGGTATCAGGAAAATTAAAGATCATATTTACTCTCAATGTGGTTACGTTGTACACAAGCCAGTTTCAAAGAATTTGGATAAGCTCTTACTGTGCTTTAGCCATGGGAAACAGGTTGGAGCCTTCATAATTGACCAACCAAATATCAAATCACATTGCATTGAACAGTATTCCTTGAGGGTTGCCAGATCAAAAGTAGGATACCTGTTATGTTGAAATTCAATACATATTTTTTAGTATAAAATTTTTCCTATGCAAACTCAAATGAAATTGTGCCCCTACATGTGTGAGTATGCATGTTGTAGTACAGACTAGAGGTCAGCTAAGGGTGTGTTCCTCAGGTAATATTTAACTTTCTTACTTTTTAAACAATGTCTATTCATGTATTTGTTTGTGTACTTGAATGTGAATTTGAGAGGACAACTGGTGGGAGTTCATTCTGTTTCCCTCCTACACAAGTGCTGAGCTGCCTAACCAACTCCACACTCCCTTTTGTAGACAAGATCTCTCTTTGCTGAATCTGGAGTTCATTGAGCATAATGATTAGTGAGTCTTAGAGATCTGCCTTTCTCAATGTCCCTAGTGATGAAAATGACAATTACATGTCAAAATATCTAGCTTTTAAAAAAATGCTCTATTTTTGTGATTTGGTGTCAGGATGTATGTGTGTGAGCATGTGTGTGTGTGGTGTGTGTGTGTGTGTGTGTGTCTGTGTTAGTGTTGTGTGTGTCTCTCAGTGTGTGTTTGTGTGTGTTTTGCATGTGTGTGTGTGTGTGTATGTGCGTGTGCGTGTGTGTGTGTGTGAGAGAGAGAGAAAGAGAGAGAGAGGAGAGAGAGAGAGAGGGGAGGAGAAGAGAGAGAGAGAGAGAGAGAGTTCTGTGCATTACTAGAGTGCTTGGTGCCCATGGAGTTCAGAAGAGGTTGATGGATCCGTGCAACTAGGATACAGATGATGGTGAGTCACCATGGAGATCCTTGGAATTGAACACAGGTCCTCTGAAAAAGCAACAAGTGCTTATAACCTTTAAAGCCATCTCTCCAGCATCCCTATACTCACCTCTTTAAAAGTAAAGAGGGTGTGCTGGTTAGTTTTTTGTCAGCTTGATGCAAGCTATAATCTCTGGGAAAGATGATCTCTCAATTGAGAAAATACCTCCATAAGAAATAACTTTTAACCAAGTCATTAGGCATTTTCATGATTAATGGGTAAGAGGATTCAGTCTACTATGAGCAGGACTTCCTGCTGGGGTAGTATAAGAAAGCAAGTCATGAAAAATATGCCTTCCTTCCCCGTCTGGAAATATGCATTATGAATATTCCAGGACAATGGACAAGGCAAGAAAAAGGACTGTTTGGCGGGAATGCCATGCCCAAGGACAAGGAAAGTGGGCTTCAGGCAGGAATCTGCATTAGGCTAGAACAAAGAAGTTTTTTCCTACAGGAATCTAAATTTTAGGCTGAACAAGGAAGTAGGCTTCGACATGAAAATGACTT
>JAJTUV010003845.1:0-68030 GCA_021653895.1 Mastomys natalensis | reverse complement strand
CTTTTTTCCTAGCATATCTTGTCTATAGGCCCCTCAGGGCCCTTTCCCCCCTAAGGCCCACTCTAGCCCTCTCTAAGCCTTCATATGGTAATCTCTATTGTCCTCTCTAGTCCCTCCCTAGGCCTCACTATGGCCGTCTCTATGGTCTTTTCTAGACCTCTCTAGGGACTCACTATGGCAGTTTCTATCGTCCTATATAGGCCCTTTCTAGGCCCACACTAATGTCATCTCTGTGGTCCACGCTAGGCCCTCTCTAGGCCTTCACTATGGCCGTATCTATAATCCTATCTAGGCCCTATTTAGGCCATGTCTGTCACCGTCTCTATTGTCATCTCTAGGCCCTCACTATGGCTGTATCTATGGTCTTCTCTAGGCCTCTCTAGGCCTCTAGGCCCTCTCTAGGCCCTCTCTAGGCCCTCTCTAGGCCCAATCTAGGCCCTCAATATGGCCTTCTCAATGGTCTTCTCTAGGCACCATCTAGATGCTCACTATAGCCATGTCTATGATCCTCTATAGGCTGTCTAGAGACACTCAACTATGGCTTTCTCTCTGGTCCTTTAAGACCTCTCTATGCCCAATGTAAGCCCTCTCTATGTCTTCACTATGGTCGACTCTATGGTCCTCACTAGTCCTTCTTTATAGCCCACACTATGGACATCTCTATAGTCCACTCTAGGCCCTCACTATGGCTGTCTCTATGGTCCACTCTAGGCCCTATATAGGAATTCACTATGGCCATCTCTATGGTCCTCTCTAGGCCTTCACTATGGCCATGTCTATGGTCCTTTCTAAGCCGTCTCCGGGTACTCACTATAACTGTTTCTGTGGTCCTCTCTAGTTCCTCTCTAGAACCTAACTTTGGCCATCTCTATGGACCTTTCTAGGCCCACACTCTGGTCATCTTTATGATGCCATCTAAGCCCTATCTAGGCACTCACTATGGCCGTCACTATGGTCCTCCTTAGACCTTCTCTGGCCCTCACTATGGCCTCTCTATGGTCCTCTCTAGGCCTTCTCTAGGCGCCCACTATGGTTGTATCGATGGTCCTCTCTAGGCCACATCTAGGCCCTCACTATCGTGGTCTTTATGGTCCTCCCTAGGCCACCTGTAGGCCTCTTTATGGCCGTATCTATGGTCCTCTCTAGGCCATGTATAGGCCTTAACTTTGGTTGTTTATATGGTCCTCTCTAGAACCTCTCTAGACCGTCACTGTAGCTGTCTCCTATGGTCGTCTCTAGGTCCTATCTATACCCACACAATGGCTGTCTCTATGGTCCTCTCAAGGCCCTCTCTAGGCCCTCAATATGACCATCTCTATGGTACCATCTAGGCACTCTCTAGGCCCTCATTATATCTGTCTCTATGGTCCTCTCTAGCACCACTCTAGGCCCTCAATATGGTCATCTCTATGTTCCCATCTCGGCACTTCTAGGCCCTCACTATGGTCATCTCTATGGTCCCATCTAGGTCCTCTATAAGACCTCACTATGGCTGTCTCTATGGTCCTCTCTAGGCACTTCGATGCTCTTACTATGGCCCTCTTTATAGTATGCTCTAGACCCTATCTATACCTCACTATGGCCGTTCTATATTGTCCCATCTCGGCCCTATCTTGGCCCTCACTATTGCCATTGCTATGATTCCATCTAGGCCCACTCTATGCACTCAATATGGCCATCACTATTGTCCTCTCTAGGCCCTCTCTAGGCCCTCTATAGGTCTTCATTACTGCCATCTCTATGGTCCTCTCTAGGGCGTCTTAGGCACTCACTATGGCTTTCTTGATGGCCCATTATAGTTTCTCTCTAGGCCCTCTTTATGCTCAATCTATGGTCATCTCTATGGTTCTCTCTAGTGCCTTCTATAGCCCTCACTATGGCCGTCAAAATTATCATTTCTAGGACTTCTCTACGCCCTCACTTTGGTCGACTTTATGGTCCCAAGTACCCCCTCACTAGCCTCTCACTATGGCCGTCTCTCTGGTCCCCCTTAGGCCCTCTCTAGACCCTCACTATTGCCATCTCAATAGTTTTTCTCTAGGCACTCTCTAGGCTGTCACTATGTCGGTCTCAATGGTCTTCTCTAGGCACACTCTAGGTCCTAACTATGGCTGACTATATGATACTCTCTAGGCCATCTAGAGGCACTCACTATGGCTGTCACTCTGGTCCTCTATAGTTCCTCTCTAGGCACACTCTATGACAACTCTATGATCAACTCTATGGTCCTCACTAGTCCCTCTTTATAGCCCTCACTATGGCCATCTCTATGGCCCTCTCTAGGCCATCTCTAGCCCCTCACTATGGTCGTCTCTATGGTCCCACCTATGCCCTCTCAAGGCCCTCACTATGGCAGTCTCAATGGTCTTCACTAAGCACCCTCTAGGTCCTCACTATGGCCGTCTGTATGGTCATAGGTAGGCCCTATCTAAGGACTCATTGTGACCGTCTCTATGGTCCTCTCTTGACCCCCTCTATGCTCTCTATGTCTTATCTAGGCCCTCACTGTGGCCATCATTATGGTCCTAGTTAGGACCTCTATTGGCCCTTATTATGGCCATCTATATGGTCCCATCTTGGCCTTCTCTAGTCCCTCACAATTGCCATCTCTATGGTCCCACCTAGGCCCTTTCGTGGGCTTCACTATGGCCGTCTCAATGGTCTTCTCTTGGAACCCTCAAGGCCCTCACTATGGCTGTCTCTATAATCCTCTCTAGGCAGTGTAGAGGCACACATTATGGCTGCCTCTTCGTCCCTCTCTAGTTCCTCTCTTGGTCCTATCTAGCCCTATCTCTATCTCCACTCTACGGCCGTCTCTACGGTCCTCTCTAGGCCCTCAGTATGGTCGTCTTTATGGTTCCATCACAGCCCTCTCTAGGTCTTCACTATGGCCATCTCTTTGATCCCACCTAGGCCTCTCGAGGCCCTCACTTGGCAGTTCTCAATGGTCTTCTCTAGGCACACTGAAGCCATCACTATGGCCGTCCCTAGGGTCCTCTGCAATCCTTAAGTAGGCCCTCAATATGGCCCTCTCTATGTTCCTCTCTAGGCGCTCTATATGTCCTCACTATGGCCAACTATATGGTCCTCTCTAGGCCCCCTTAATGCCTGTATTCTGGCAGTCTATATGGTACATTCTAAGCTCTCTCTAGGTCCATACTATGGCCATTTCTATGGTCCCTTCTTGGCCCTCTCTAAGCCCTCACTATGGCCGTATATATTGTCCCCTCTAGGCATCCCCTCGTCCCTCACTATGACCATCCTATTGTCCTTTCTAGGCCCTCTCTAGGCACTCACTATGGTCATTGCTAGGTCCTCTAGGCCCTTACTTAGCACTCATTTATGTCCGTCTCAATGGTCCTTTATAGGCCCTTCTCTAGGTCTTCATGTGGTCAATCGCTATGGTCCTCTCGAGGCCCTCTCTAGCCCTCTCTAGGTCCTCAGTATGGCCGTCGTTATTGTCCTTTAGGTCCTATCTAGGCCCTCACTTGGCAGCTCTATGGTCCTCTCTGGCTCTATCGAGGCTTTCACAAGGGTTGTCTCTGGCTCTCTCTTGGACTTCATTTATTGCTGTTCTATGGTCCTTTCTAGGCCTTTCCAAACACCACTATGGCTTTTTTCTTGGTCCTCTCTAGTTTCTTCTAGGCCCCCCTAGGCCCTCTCTATGCCCACTCATGACCTTTCTATGATCCTCTTCCCCTCTTAGCCCTACTATGGCCATCACTATTTTCTTCTCTAGACCCTCTCTAGGCCCTCACTATGGCCGTCTTTATGGTCCCATGTAGGCCCTCTCTAGGTCCTCACTATAGCCATCTCTATGGTGCCATGTAGGGGCTCTTGAAAGTCCTCACTATGGTCATCCCATAGTCTTCTCTAGGCACCCTCTAGGCCCCCACTATTGCCATCTCTATGATCCTCTTATGCTGTCTAGAAGCACTCACTATGGCTCTCTCTCTTAGTCTCTCTAGTTCCTCTTAGGCCCTCTCTAGGCCCACTATATGGTGTCTATATGGTAATCACTAGTCCCTCTCTATAGGACCTTACTATGGCCATCATTATGGTCCTCTTTAGGTCCTCTCTAGCCCCACACTATGGTCGTCTTTATGGTCCCACCTAGGCCCTCTCGAGGCCCTCCCTATGGAAGTCTCAATGGTCTTCTCTAGGTGCCCTCAAGGACCTCACTGTGGCCTCTCTATTATCTCTGTAGGCCTATCTAGTGCCTGATTATGGCCGTCTCTAGGTCCCACCTAGGACCTCTTGAGGCCTTCACTATGGTTGTCACAATGATTTTCTCTAGGCAACAATAGCCCCTCACTATGGCCCGTATCTATGGTCCTCTACAGGCCCTCATTATGGCTGTCTCTATGGTCCTCTCTAGACGCTCTCTATGCTCTCACTATGGTTTCTCTATGGTCCACTCTAGGCCCCCTCAATGCCCTCATTCTGGCAGTCTATGTAGTCCTTTCTAGGCCCTTTCTAGGCCCACACTATGACCCACGTATGGTCCTTCAAGTCTCTCATAGACCATAATTGGGCCATCTCAATGGTCACATTATAGGCCCTATCTAGGCCCTCACTATGGCCATATCTTGGTCTTCTTACGCACCCTCTAGGCCCTCACTATCAACCTCTCTATGGTCTTCTCTAGGACCTCCTAGGCTCTCAAATGGCCATTTCTATGGTCCCAACAAGGCCCTCATATGGGCATCTCCATGATCCAATCTGGACACTCTCTAGGTCCTGACTATGGCCTTATCTATGGTCCTCTTTAGACATGCTCTATGCCGCACTATGAAACGTTCTATGGTCTTTCTAGGCATCTTTAGACACTCACTATGGCTGTATCTATTGGTCCTGTCTAGGCCCTCTGTTAGCGCTCATTATGGCTGACTATTGGTCCTCTCTATTTCCTATCTAGGAAACACTCTAGGCTCTTCTATTCCCCCTCTTTGGTCGTCTCTATTGTCTTCTCTAGGCCCTTTCTAAGGCCCTCAATATGGTCATCTTTATGTTTTCATCTTGGCCCTCACTATGGTCATCTCTAAGGTCCAACCTAGGCCCTCTCAAGGCCCTCACTATGGCAGTTCAATTGTCTTTTCTAGGCATTTCTAGGTCCTCACTATGGCTTCATATGATCCTCTCTAAGCTGTCTCTAGGCAATCACTATGGCTGTCCTCTTGTCCTCTCTAGTCCTCCTAGGCCCTCTTGATGCCCACTCTATGTCCATCTCTATGGTTCTCACAGTCTCTCTAATCCCACACTATTTGGACATCTCTATGGTCCCCTCTAGGCCCCTCTCTAGGCCTTCACATGGCCGTCTCTATGGTCCCACTAGGTCCTCTCGAGGCCCTCACTATGGCGATGTCAATGGTCTTCTCTAGGCACATTCTGGCCCTCACTATGGTCCTATCTATGACCTTTGTAGGCCCTTCTGGGGCCTCTTTATGGCCGGCTCTATGTCCTCTCTAGGTGCTCTTATGCCCTCACTATATCCTCTCATGGTCCTCTCTAGGCTCACTCTATGCCTGCATTCTGGCATCTATTTTCCTCTCTAAGCCCTCACTTGGCCGTCTTATCGGTCCCATCTAGTAATTCTTAGACCCTAAATATTGCAGTCTCTATGGTTACATTTAGGCCCTATCTAGGCCCTAATTATTGCCATCTTTATTTTACTCTCTAGGGCCCTATAGGCGTCTCTAAGGTCCTTCCGCCCCTCTCAGGTGTCAATAGATGTTTATGGTCCTCTCTAGGACATTTCTAGGCACCCCTCTTTATGCCCTCATATGGAGGTCTCTATGGTCCTTTCTAGGTCCTCTCTAGGCCTTCACTATGGCCGTCTTTTATGGTTTGTTCTGGCCAAATCTAGGCCCTCATTATGGCCATCCCTATGGTCCTCACTAGGCCGTTTCTAGGCCCTCACTATGACGTCTCTATGTTCCCATCAGGCCCTGCTTATGCCCTCATACGGCAGATCTATGGTCCCATCTAGGCCCATCTAAGCATTCTCTATGGCCGTCTCAATGTTCCTCTCTAGACACCCTCTAGGCCGACACTATGGCTGTCTCTATGGTCATCTCTATGCCCTCTCTAGGCCTTCAGTATGGAGTTCTCTATGGTCTCTTTTGCCCTCTCTAGGCTTTCATATGGCTGTCTCTATGTCCTCTCTTGGCCCTCTTAGGCCCTCATTATAGCATCTCTTTGGTCCATCTATGCTCTCTCTAGGCCCTCACTATTTCATCTCTATGGTCCCTTCTAGGTCCTATATAGGACCTCAGTATGGCCATCTCTATGAGGCTCTCCATCCCCCTATAGGCCCACTGTTGGCCATAACTATGGTCCTTTCTAGGCACTCTCTATGCCCTCCAAATGGAAGTCTCTATGGTCCCCTCTAGCCCCTCTCTAGGCTCTCACTACGGGGCTGTCTGCTCCCATCTAGGCCCTCTCTAAGCCCTCAATATTGCAGTCTCATGGTCCCAACTTGGCCCTTTCTAGGCCCTCACTCTTTTGTACCTTATGGTCCAATCTAGGCACACCTAGGCCCTCTATGACTGCCTCTATGGTCCTATCTAGGACCTAACGAGGCCCTCGTATAGCGTTTCAGTGGTCTCATCTAGGCCTCTCTATGTCCTCAATTTGGCCATCTCTATGGTCTCTTTAGCCATCCTTAGGTCAGTAAATTTTTGGGTCCTCCTAGTCTTCTAGGCCCTTCTATGGCAGTCTTATGGCTTCTAGTCCTCTTAGGCCTGTCTGGCCTATCTTTCTGTCTCATGGTCCTCTCTAGAATCCCTAGTTCCACATATGGCCTTCAGATCCATCAAGGCCCTAAGCAATCAAGTCGTTTATGCTCCTAGGCCCTAGCCCGCACTCTGGCAGTCCTAGGTCCTATTAGGCCTCACTCTGTCTCATATGGCTGTCTCTATGCTCTTCCCTCATATGCCTATTATGGTCCCATCTAGCCTTTTGGCCCTCACTTATCGTCTCATGGTCCATCTAGCCTCTAAGGCACTCATTGCTGTTTGATCTCTGTAGGCCTGTCTGGCCCATTATGGCAGTCTCTAAGGTCCTCATTAGGCCCTCTCTAGGCTGTCACTATTTGCTGTCTCTATGTTCCTCTCTAGGACCCCTGTAGGCTCAAAATATGACCATCAGTATGGTCCTCTCTAGGCACTCTCTAGAAGCCTTCTATTGCTATCTCTATGGTCCTCTCTAGTCCCTCTCTGGCCCTAATTATGGCCATCTCTATGGTCCTCTCTAGGCACCCTCTATGCCCTCACTATGGACGTTTCTAAGGTCCAAACTAGGCGCTTTCCAGGCACTCACTATGACCGTATTTATGGTATTCCATAGGCCCTATCTAGGGCCTCACTATGGCCATCTCTATGGTCCTCTCTAGGATCTCTCTAGGCCCTCTCTAGGCTCTCTATAGGCCCTCTCTATGGTCATCTATTTGGTCCAATTTAGACTCTATCTAGAAACTCTCTATGCTCTCTATAGACCTCTCTATGGTCGTCTCTATTGGTTCACTCTAGGCCCAATATAGGCCCTCACTATGGTTGTCTCTATGGTCCAATCTATGCACTATCTAGGCCTTCATTATGGCCATCTCTATGGTCCCATTTGGCCCTCTCTAGGCCCCCACTATGGCCATCTCTATGGACCTCTCTAGGCCTCCTCTATGCTCACAATCTGGCTGTCTCTATGGTCCTCTCTAGTCGCTATCTAGGCCTCACTATTGGGCCATCTCTAGAGTCGTCTATAGGCCACCTCTATGCACACACTCTGGCAGTATCTATGGTCCTCTCTCAGCTCTCATTATATCCTCACTATGGCTGTCTCTATGGTCCTCTCTAGGCCCTCACTATGGGTGTATCCATGGTCCAATATAGGCCTGCTCTAGTCCCTAACTATGGTCACCTCTATGGTCTCTTCTATACCCTCACTAGGCCCTCGCTATGGTTGTGTCTATGGTCCCATCTAGTCCCTTTTAGACCCTAACAATGGCCGTCTCCATCATCCCATCTAGGCCCTCTCTAGTTGCCTTCTATGGCCGTCTCTATGTTCCTGTCTAGGCGCTATCAAGGCCCTTACTATGGCATTCTGTATAGTCCTCTCTAGGTTTCTCTATGCCCGCAATTCTGGCAGTCCCTATGGTCTTCTGTAGGCCACCTTTATGGCCTCTCTATGGCCGTCTCTATGGTCCTCTCTACGTGCTCTCTAGGCGTTCACTATGACCATCTTTATGGTACTCCATAAGCCCTCTCTAGGGCCTTCCTATGGCCATCTCTAGGATCCATGTATGTCCTAACTAGGCCCTCTCTAGGCCCTATCTATGTTCGTCTCTATGGTAATCTCTAGAACCCCTCAGGCTATCTATAGGCCACCTCTATGGTCCCCTTTCTAGGCTCTCATAAGCCCTCTCTAGGGCCTCACTAGGCCATCTCTATTGTCCTCTCTAGGAACTATCTAAGTCCTCTCTAGGCCCTATATTGGCCCTCTCTATGGTTGTCTCTATGGTAAAATTGAGACCTTCTCTAGGCCTTCTATAGGCCATCTCTATGTTCGTCTCTATGGTCCTCTCTAGGCACTCACTAGGCACTCACTATGGTCGTCTCAATGGTCCAAACTACGCGTTTTCTTGGCCCTCACTATGGGCCGTCTCTATGATACCTTCTAGGCCCTCTCTAGGCCCTCATTCTGGCAGTCTCTATGGTCATCTCTAAGAACCCTCTAGTTCCACAGTATGACCATCTCTATGGTCATCTCTAGAAATCCTCTAGTTCCACAGTATGGCCATCTCTATTGTCCTATGAAGGCTCCCTCTAGGCCACCTCAAGTCTGTCTCTGTGGTCCTTTCAAAGGCCCTCTCTAGTCCTCACTATAGCTGTCTCTATGGTCCGCTCTAGGCCCTCTCTAGACCTTCACTATGACTGTCTTTATGGTACTCCATAGCCATCTCTAGGGCCTAACTATGGCAATCGATATGGTCCTCTCTAGACATATCTAGACCCTCTCTAGGCCCTCTCTAGGCCCTATCTATGGTTGTCTTTTTTGTCCTCTCTAGACCATTTCTAGGACATCTATATGCCATCTTTTATGGTCGTCTCTATGGTCGTCTCTAGGCTCTCTCTAGGCCCTCACTATGGCCATCTCTATGGATCCATCTAGGCCTTCTCTAGGCCCTCACTATGGCCGTCTCTATGTTGCTCTCTAGGCTGCCCCTATCCCACTCTGGCTGTCTCATGTCCTCTCTACTCCCTCTTGCCCCACTCTGGCTGTCTCTATGGTCCTCTCTAGGCGCTCTCTAGTCCTTCACTATGGACATCTTGATGGACCTCTCTTGGCCCTCTCTAGGCTCTCATTATGACCCTTTCTATTGTCCACTCTAGGTCCTCTCTAGTTGCTCACTATGAACGTCTTTAGGGTTCTCCATAGGCTCTCTCTAGGCCCTCACTATGGCCATCTCTATGGTCCTATCTAGGCCCACTCTAGGTGCTCTCTATGGTCACCTCTATGGACTTTTCTAGAAACCCTCTAGTTCCACAGTATGGCCCTCTCTATTGTCCTATGAAGGCCCCCTCTAGGCCACTTCAAGGCTGTCTCTATGGTCCTTTCTAAGCCCACTCTAGGTCCTCAAAATGGCTGTCTCTATGGTCCTCTCTTGTCTAGCTCTATGCCTGCACTCGGGCTGTCTATATGGTCCTCTGTAGGCCCTCTCTATTTCCTTACTATGGCTGTCTCTATGGTCCTCACTAGCCCTCACACTGGCCGTCTCTATGGTTACATCTAGGCCTTTCTCGGCCTCACTATGGCCATCTCTATGGTCCCCATCTAGGTCCTCTCTAGGTCCCTTCTATTACCGTATCTATGGTCCTGTCGAGGCGCTATCTAGGCCCTCACTATGGCATTCTGCATGGTCCTCTTTAGTCCTCTTTATGCCTGCACTCAGGCAGTCTCTATGGTCCTCTCTAGGCCCCCTCTATGCTCTCACTGTGGCCATCTCTATGGTCCTTTCTAGGTGCTCTTTAGGCCCCACTATGGCCATATATATGGTGCTCTCTGGGCCCCCCTCTATGCCTGCAATCTGGCAGTCTCTATGGTTCTCTCTAGTCACTATCTAGGCCCTCACTATGGCCATATTGATGGACCTATCTAGGCCCTCTCAAAGCTCTCATTATGGCCGTCACTATGGTTCTCTCTAGGTGCTCTCTAGGCTCTCACTATGGCCATCTCTATGGTCCTCTCTGGGCCTTCTCTATGTGCTCTCTATGGTTGTCTCTATGGTCCGAACTACGCACTCTATAGGCCCTCAAAAATAGCCATATCTATTTCCCATCTTGGCCCTCTCCAGGCCCTCACTATGGCCCTTCCTATGGTCCTCTCTAGTCACTCTCTTGGCCCTACAATATGGCTGTCATTATGGTCTTCTCTATGCCCCCTCTATGCCTGCAATCTGGCAGTCTCTATGGCCCCCTCTCTAGCCCTCACTATGTCCGTCTTGATGGACCTCTCTAGGCCCTCTGTAGGCTCTCATTACTGCCTGTTTTTGTCCTCTCTATGTGCTCTCTAGGCTCTCATTATGACGTTCTTTACGGTACTCCATAGGTCTTTCTAGGTCTTCACTCTGGCCCTCTCTATGGTTCTCTCTAGGACCTCTCTAGTCACTCACTATGGCCGTCACTATGGTCCTCTCAAGAATACCCTGTAATTTCACAGTATGGCCATCTCTATTGTCCTAAGAAGGCCTCCTCTAGGCCACCTAATACAGTCTCTATGGTTCTTTCTAGGCCTTATTAGGCCCTCAATATGACTGCCCTCTATGGTACTCTCCTGTCCGCCTCTATCCCCGCACTCTGGTAGTCTCTATGGTCCTCTCTAGTTCCTCACTATGGCTGTCTCTATGGTCCTAAACTAGGCCTTCATAATGGCCTTCTCTATGTTTCCATATAGGCCTTTCTGAGCCCACACTAATGACCTTCTCTATTTCCCATCTAGGCCCTCTCTAGATGCCTTATATGGCCGTCTCTATGGTTCTGTCTAGGTGATATCTAGGCCCTCACTATGGCATTCTATTGGTCCTATCTGGGTCTTCTCTATGGCGCATTATGGCAGTCTCTATGGTCCTCTTATCCCCCTCTATACCTCACTATGGCATCTCTATGGTCCCTTCTATGGCCCTCACCATGGCCGATCCTTTGGTCCCACTATGCCCTCATTAGGCCTCACTATGGCCATCCCTATGATCCATTAGTCGTTTTTTTAGACCATAACAATGGCCGTCCTTTATGGTCTCCATCTTAGCACTCTCTAGGCACTCTTATGGTCGGTCCATGTCCTCTCTAGTCCCCCTATAGGGTCTCAATATGGCCGTGACTAGGTCCTCTCTAGGCCCTATCTAGGGCTCTATATGGTCGTCTCTATGGTCCTCTCTAGGCACAGCTAGGCACTCACTATGGCCATCTATGGTACTTTCTGGCCTTATCTAGGCGCTCACTATGGCCGTTACTATGGTCCTCCCTAAGGACCTCTAGACCTCCTATGTCCAATCTCTATGGTCCTCTATGTATGCCCTCTCTAGCCTTCACTTTGGCTGTCTCGATGGTCCTTCTAGCCCCCCTCTATGCCTCAATATGGCTGTCTCTATGGTCCACTCTAGACTTCCTCTGGGCCCCTCAGTATGACAGTCTATAGGTCTTCTCTATTCCCTATATAGGACCTCATTATGGCCGTCTCTATGGTCTCTCTTGGCCCCCTCTCGGTCCTCAATATGGCCATCTCTATGGCCCTCTAGGCCCTCTCTAGTGCTCTCAAATGGTCGTCTCTATGGTCCTCTCTAGGAACCCTCTAGTTCCACAGTGTGGCCATCTCTATGGTCGTATCAAGGTCCTCTCTATGCTACCTCAAGGCCATCTCTATGGTCCTCTCTAGGCCCTCTGTAGGCCCTCAGTATGCCTGAGTCTATGGTCTTCTCTAGGCCACCTGTAGCCGCTTCTGGAAAGTCTCTATGGTCCCTCTTTTAGCCCCTCTCTAGGTTCTCACTATGGCTTTTCTATGGTCCTCTCTAGGCCTCAATAGGCCATCTTTATGGTCCCATTTAGGCCTTTTGGCCCTTACTATGGCTGTCTCTTGGTCCTATTTAGGCCCTCTCTAGGTTGCCTAAATGGTCTTCTCTATGGTCCTCTCTAGGTGCTATCTATGCCCTCACTATGGCCATCTTTACGGTCCTCGCTAGGTCCCCTCTATGCTCGCCCTCTTGCAATCTCTATGGTCCTCTCTATGCCCCTCTATAATCAAAGTATACCCATATGTATGGTGCCTCTCTAGGTGCCCTCTAGGTGCTCATTTATGACTGTTTATGGTACTCCATACGTCCTATCTATGGCCTCATATGGCCATCTCTATGGTACTCTCTAGGACCTCTCAAGGCCCTTCCTAGGCCCTCTCTATGGTCATCTGTATGGTTGCCACTATGGTCTCTCTAGACCCTCTCTAGTCACTCACTAGGCCCTCTCTAGGCCGTCTCTATGGTGGACTCTATGGTGCTCTCTAGGTCCTCTCTAAAGCCCTCACTGTAGTCATCTCTATTGTCCAAGCTATGCACTCTCTAGGCCGTCATTTATGGCTGTCTCTATGGTCCCATCTGGGCTCTCTCTAAGTCCTCACTATGGCCATCCCTATGGTCCTATCTAGGCGCTCTCTATTCCCTCACTATGGACATCTCTATGGTCCTTTCTAGGCCCCATCTATGCTCGCACTCTGACAGTCTCTATGATCATCTATAGGCGCTTTCTAGGCCCTCACTATGGCTGGCTATATGGTCCCATCTTGTCCCTTCTGGACCCTCAGAATGGCAATCTCTATGTTTGGATCTAGGACCTCTCTATGCCCTCATTATGGCCATCTCTATGGTCCTCTCTAGACCTTTCCTAGTCCCTCTCTATGGGCCGTCTCTATAATCCTCTTCAGGCCCCTCTAGCTCTCACTATGGCTGTCTGTTTGGTTCTTTCTAGGTCCTATTTATTCCCATATTATGACCGTCAGTATGGTCCCATCTATGCCCTATCTAGGCACTCAATATAACCGTCTCAATGGTCCTCTCTAAGCAGACTCTAGACTCACACTAACTCCATCTCTATGGTTCTTCCTAGGGCCTTCTCTAGGCCCTCACTATTGCCATATCTATGGTCCTTTCTTGGCCATCTCTATGCCCGTACTCTGGCAGTCTCTATCGTCCTTTCTAGGCACCCTCTATGCCCACACTATGGCTTTCTCTATAGTCCTTCGAGGCTCTCTCTTGTCGTTCACTATGTCCGTCTTTATGGTACACAATAGGCCCTCTTCTAGGCCCTCATTATGGCCATCTCTATGGTCCTCTCTGGGACCACTCTAGTCCTTTTCTATGGGCTCTATAGTACCTATCTATGGTCGTCTCTGTGGTCCTCTCTAGGTGCTATCAGGCCTTCACTATGTCCTTCTATGGTCCTTCTTAGGCGCCCCTTCTATGCCCTCACTATGGCCGTCTCAATGATCCTCTCTAGGCGCTCTCTAGGTGCTCACAATGTCCTTCTTTATGTTATACCATAAGCCCTCTCTAGGGCCTCACTATGGCCATCTCTATGATCCTCTCTAGGACCTCTCTAGGCCCTCTCTAGGCCCTCTATCGGCCATCTCTATAGTCGTCTCTATTTTCCACTCTAGAGCCCCTCAAGGCCCTCTCTATGGTAGTCTATATGGTCCACTCTTGGCTGCCCAAGGCTCTCACTATCATCGTCTCTATAGCCCTCTGTAGGCCCTCTCTTAGCCCTCGCTGTGGCCGTCTCTATGGTCCTCCTATGCCCATCTATGCCCACACTCTGGCAGTCTCTATGCTCTTCTCTAGGCCCTCTCATATGCCCTCACCAGTCTGTTTCTATGGTCAAATCTAGGCCCCTCTAGAACCTCACAATGGCCTTATCTATGGTTCCATCTAGCCCCTTTCTAGGCCTCCTATGGCTGTCTCTATGGTCCTCTCTAGGAGCTCTATAAGCCCTCACTATGGCCATCACTATGGTCTAATCTAGCGCCCCTCTAAGCCCACACTGTGGCAGTATTTATTGTCCCATTATGCCCTTCTAGGCCCTCTCTATGGCCATCTCTATGATCCCATCTAGGGCCCTCTCTAGACCCTCACTATGCACGTCCCAATGGTCCTTTCTAAGGGCACTCTATACCCTCACTATGGCCGTGTCTATGGCCCTCTGTAGGTCCTCTCTAGGCCCTCACTACGGCTGTCTCTATGGTTCTCTAGGCCCCCTCCATGCCTTCACTATGGCCAACTCAATGGTCAACTCTAGGTGCTCTCTAGGCACTCACTATTACCATATCTATGGTCAGCCTTAGTCCTTTCTAGCCCCTTACTATGGCCAACTCTATCGTTGGCTCTAGACCTCTTCTAGGCCCTCTATGACAGTCTCTATGGGTGTCTGTAGGCCCTATCTAGGCCCTCATTATGGCTGTGTCTACAGTCCTCTCTAGGTACCTTCTAGGCCCTCAGTACGGTCATATCTATTGTCCAATCTAGGCCCTATCTATGGCTGT
The DNA here is from genome assembly GCA_021653895.1 of Mastomys natalensis. Taxonomy (NCBI): domain Eukaryota; kingdom Metazoa; phylum Chordata; class Mammalia; order Rodentia; family Muridae; genus Mastomys; species Mastomys natalensis. The sequence continues at coordinate 53,456 of JAJTUV010003845.1, read as the reverse complement.
CTCTATGGTCCTATCTTGGCCCTCTCAATGCCCTCACTATGGCCATCTCTATAGACCAATCTAGGCCTGCTCTAGACCCTCACTATGGCTTTTCAATGGTCCTCTCTAAGTACGCTCTAGACCCTCACTATTGCTATCTTTATGGTCCTCACTAGTCACTCTCAATGCCCTCACTATGACTGTCTTTATGGTCCTCTCTAGGCATTCTCTAGGCCCTCACTGTGGCCATCTTTATGATCCCATCTAGGACCACTCTAGTTTCACTATGGCCATTTCTATGGTCTCACCTAGGCACTCTCGTGTCCCTCACTATGGTGTCTCAATGGTCTTCCTTAGGAATCTTCTAGGCCCTCACTACAGCCATCTCTATAGTTCCTATTAAGTGCTCTCTAGGCCCTCACTATGGCCATTTCTATGGTCCTCTCTAGGCATCTTCTATGTCCTCACTCTGACCATCTCTACAGTATTTCTAGGCCCACTCTAGGCACTCACTATGGCTGTTTCTACAGACCTCTCTAGGCTGTATTTTAGCCCTCACTATGGGTGTCTCTATGGTTCTCTCTAGGCCCTCACTATAGCCATATCTCTAGTCCACTCTAGGTCCTCCCTAGGCCTTCACTATGTCCGTTTCTATTGTCTTTACTAGGCCCTCACTAGGCACTCACTATGTCCATGTCTATTGTCCTATCTAGGCCTTCCCTAAGCACTGACTATGGCAGTATATAAGGTCCAATCTAGGCCCTCTCTAGATCCTCATTATGGCCATCTAAATGGTCACATCTAGGCCCTCTATAGGCCCTCACTATGGACCATCACAATGGTACCATCTCAGCCCTCTCTAGACCCTCACTATGGCCATCTCTATGGTCCCATCAAGGCCCTGCTAGCCCGTCACCATTGCCTTCTCTATAGTCCCATCTAGGCACTCTCTATCCTTCAATATGGCCATATTTATGGTCCTGTCTATGCCCTCTCAAGGACATCACTATGGCCATCTCAATGGTACTCTCTAGGCCACCTCTAGGACCTCATTATTGCCATCTCTATGGTCCTCTGTAGGACCTCTCTAGGCCCTATCTAGGCTGTCACTATGGTCTTCTCTATGGTCCTCTCTAGGCCTCTCTAGGCCCTGATTATGGCCGTCTTTATGGTCAAATCTATACCCTATCTAGGCCTTCACTTCGTCCGCATCTATGGTCCTATCTAGGCCATTGCTATGGCTGTCTCTATGATCCTATCTAGGCCCTCTATTGTCGCTCACTATGGCCATCTCTATGGTACCATCAAGGCCTTCTCTTGGTCCTCAATATGGCGATCTCTATGGTCCTCTTTAGGACCTCCCTAGGCCCTCTCTAGGCACTCAATATGGTCATCTCTATAGCCAGTCTAGGTCTTCTTTAGTCCCTCACTATGGCCATCTCTAAGGTCGAATCTATGCCCTCTCTAGGCCCAAACTATGGCGTCTCAATGTCCCATCTAGGCCCTCTCTAGGCCCTCACTATGGCCGTCTCTATGGTCCTATCTAGGCCTCTGAGGCCCTCTATAGGCCCTCACTTTGGCCGTCTCTATTGTATCATCTAGTCCCTCTCTAGGTCCTCACTATGACCATGTCAGTGGTCACATTTAGTACCTCTCCAGGCCCTCACTATGGCCATATCTATGTTCCCCTCTAGGCATCCTCTAGGCTCTAACTATTACCGTATCTATGGTCCTCTCTAGGCTCTCTCTTGGCCCACTATGGCAGTGTCTATGGTCCCATCACAGCCCTCTCTAGGCCCTCAATAAGACTGTCTATATGGTCCCATCTAGGCATTCTTTATACTCTCACTAAGGCCGTCTTTATGGTCCATATCTAGGCCCTATATAGGCCTATCTTTGGCCATCTCTATGGTACTCTCTAGGCTACTTTTAGGCCTTCTCTATGGCCGTATCTATGATCCTATCTAGGCAACCTCTAGGCCCTCACTATGACCGTCTCTAGGTCCTTTCTAGGCCATCTCTAGGCCCTCAATATGTTCTTCTCTATGATCCTCTCTGGCTGTCTAGATCCACTCACTGTGGCTGTCTCTCTGGTCCTCTCTATTTCCTTCTAGGCCTTCTCTTTTCCCACTGTATAAACGTCTCTAAGGTCCTCAGTAGTCCCTCTCTATAGCCCTCACTATGGCCATCTCTATAGTCCACTCTAGACTCTTTCTAGTCCTTTACTTTGGTTGTCTTTATGGTCCCATCTAGACCTCTCTTGGCGTTCACATTTGGCATCTTTATGGTTCCACCTATGCCCTCTCTAGGCCCTCACTATGGCAGTTTCAATGGTCTCATATAGGCCCTCTCTAGGCCCTAACTATGGCCATCTCTATGGTCCTCTCTAGACACCCTCTAGAGGCTCATATGGCCTTTTCTATGGTCCTCTCTAGGCCACCTCTAGCCAATCACTACGGCAGTCTCTATGGTCCTCTCTTGGCTATCTCTAGGCCCTCACTATGGCTGTCTCTATGGTCCTCTCTAGGATCTCTCTAGGCCTCTCAGTGCCCTCTCTATGCTCTCTATATGGTTGTCTCTATGTCAACTCTAGGGCCTCTCTAGGCCCACAATATGTCCGTCTCTATGTTCTTTTCTAGGAGCACTCTAGGCCCTCTTTAACCCATCTCTAGGCCCTCTCTATGCTTGCGTCTATGGTCCTCTCTAGGCCACCTCTAGGTCCTCAATATGGCCATCTCCATGGATCTATATAGGTCCTCACTATGGCTTTTTATATGGTTCTCTCTTGGACCTCTTTTAGGCCCTTTCTAGGTGATCTTTAGGCTCTCTCTAGGCCCTCGCAATGGTCATCTCTATGGTCCACTCTATGCCCTCACTTTGCATTCTAGATGGCCATCTCTATGGTAAACTCTAGTCCCTCTCTAGGCCATCACTATGCTCATCTCTATGGTCCTCTCTAGGCTCCTACTATGCTTGCACTCTGGTAGTCTCTATGGTCCCATCTAGGACCTCTGTTTGACCTAACTATGGCAGTCTCAATGTACACTTCAGGACCCCTCTAGGCCCTCACTATGGCCATCTCTATGGTCTTCTCTAGGCCCTCTCTAGGCCCTCACTATAGCCATTTCTATGGTCCTGTATATGCCCAGTCTAGACTCTCACAATGGCCGTCTCTATGGTACTCTATAGGCCGTTACTAGGCCTTCACTATGGCTGTCTATATTGTCCTCTCTAGAACCTCTCTAAGCCATAACAATGGCCATCCCTATGGTCCTCTCTAGGCAGTCTCTCGAATCTCACTAGGGCTGTCTCTATGGTCCATTCTAAGATCTCTCTAGGCTCTTTCTATGGTCATCTCTCTGATCCTCTCTAGTCCCTCGTTATGAATTCACTATGGCCGTCTCTATGCTTCTCCAAGCCCTCTCTAGGCCTCAATATAGCCGTCTCTCTGGTCCTCTCTAGAACCTCACTATGTCGGTCTCTATGGCCCCATCTAGGCCTTCTCTTTGCCCTCACTATGGCCATCTCTATGGTCCTTTCTAGGACCTTTCTAGGCCTCACTGTGACAATCTCTATGGTCCCATCTCGTTGTTCTCTATGCTCTCACTATGGCCGTATCTATGGTCCCATCTAAGCCTTCTAGGCCCTCACTTTGGCCGTCTCTATGATCCCATCTAGGTCTGCTCTAGGACCTACTATTGCAGTCTCTATGGTCCTAACTAGGTCCTCTATAGGTCCTCACTATGGTCGTTTCTATGGTCCTCTCTAGGCCCTCTCTAGGCCCTATCTAGGCTCTCATTATGGCAGTGTCTATGGTCCCATCTAGCCTTTTCTATGCCCTGACTATGGCCACCAATATGATCCCATCTTGGCCCTCTCTAGTCTCTCACTATGGCCGTTAATATGGTCCCATCTTGGCCTTTCAAGGCCTTCGCTATTGCTGTCTCTATAGTCACATATAGGTCCTCTCTAGTCGCTTACTAGAAGTCAATTGGTCCTCTTTAGGTTCTCTCTAGGCCCTCACTATGACATATCTATGGTGCTCTATAGGCCCGCTCTAGGTCCTCACTATGGCCATCTCTATGGTCCACTATAGGCCCGCACTAAGCCATTTCTATGGTCATCTCTATGGTCCTATCTAGGCCCTCAATATGGCCGTCTCAATGGTCTTCTCTAGGACCTCTCTAGGACCTTCTATGGTCGTCTTCATGGTGCTACCTAAGTCCACTCTAGGCCCTCACTATGGCCATCTCTATGGTCCTCCCTAGGCTGTTTCTAGGCCCTCACTATTGCTGTCTCTATAGTCCTCTATAGGATCTCCCTAGGCCCACTCTAGGCCCTCTCTAGAGGCTCATTATGGGGTTCATATGGCCTCTCTACGCTGTCTCTAGGCCTTCACTATGACTGTCTCTATAGGTCTGCTCTAGTGCCTCTCTAGGCCCTAATTATGGTCTTTTATATGGTCCTCAATAGGCCTTGTCTAGGCCCTAACTACGGACGTATCTATGATCCCAGCTAGGCCTTCTCTAGGCTCTCACTATGGCAGTCTCTATGGTCCCATCTATGTCCTCTCTAGGACCTCACTATGGCCGTCTCTATGGTTCTCTTTAGGTCCTTCTAGTCCCTTACTATGGCCACCTCTATGGTGCTCTCTAGGCCCATCTCTAAGCCTTCACAATGGCCATTCTCTATGGTCCAGTCTAAACCTTCTATGAGCCTTCTAAACCTTCACTATGTCCGTTATATGGTCCTATCTTGGCCCTCTCTATGGCCGTTCTCTATGGTCCTTAGTAGGCCCTCTCTAAGCCTCAGTATGGCCATCTGTATGTTACACTCTAGGTCCCCTCTAGGCACTCACTACGGCCGTCTCTATGGTCCTCTCTAGGCCACTTGTAGGCCCTCATTACAGTCGTCTCTATGGTCCTCTCTAGGCCGACTATTGGCCCTCACTATAGCTGTCTCTATGGTAATCCCTAGGACCTCTCTAAGCCCTCACTACATCTGTCTCTATGGTCCTCTCTAGGCCACTTGTAGGCCTCATTATAATCGTCTCTATGGCCCACTGTAAGCCTTCTCTAGGCCCTCACTATGGCAGTCTCTGTGGTCCTCTCTAGGACCTCTCTAGGCCCTCACTAAGCCATCTCTAGGCCCTCTCTATGGTCATCTGTATGTCCTCTCTAGGCCCCTAGTAGCCCTCACTATGGCCATCTCTATGGTCCTCTATAGGGTGTCTCTAGGCCCTCACAATGGCGTGTCTATGATCCTCCCTATACCCTCTCTAGTTACTCTCTATGATCATCTCTGTGGTCTTCTCTAGGCCCTATCTTAGCCCTGACCATGGCCGTCACTATAGTCCTCTCTAGGCCCTCTCTTGGCCTACAGTATGGCCATATCTATGGTCCCATCTAAGCCCTCTCTAGGCCCTCACTATGGCCAACTTTAAGGTCCTCTCTAAGCCCTCCCTAGGCCCTAACTATGGTGGTATCTATGGTGTTCTTTAGGGCTCCTCTAGGCCCTCACTATGGCTGTATCTACAGTCCTCTCTCAGCCCCCCTCTATGACTTCACTATGGCCATCTATATGGTCCTCTCTAGGCCTTTTCTAGGCCATCTCTATGATCATCTCTATTGTCCTATCTAGGCCTTCTCTAGGTCCTCACTATGGCCATCTCAATGGTCCTCTCTAGGACCTCTAGGCCCTTTCTAGGCCCTATCTAGGTTCTCACTATTGCTGTCTCTATGGTCCTCTATAGGACCTCTCTAAGCCCTCTCTATGGTCATATCCATGGTTCTATCTAGGCACCCTCTAGGCCCTAACTATGGCCATCCCTATGGTACTCTCTAGGCCCAATCTAGGCCATCCCTATTGTCTACCCTATGGTCCCATTTAGGCCCCTCTAGGCCTTCACTATGGGCGTCACTATGGTCCCAGATAGGCTTTCTCTAGGCCCTCACAATGGAGGTCTGTATCTAGGTCCTCTCTTGACCTCACTATCGCCATGTCTATTGTCCCCTCTAGGCCCTTCTAGGCCCTTACTAGGCCTTCACTATGGTCATCTCTATGGTCTTCTCTGGGCTACCTCTAGGCCCTCACTATGGCCGTATCAAGGGACCAATCTAGACCATTCTAGACCTCACTATGTCCGTCTATTTGGACCTATCTAGGCCCTCACTATAGCTGTCTCTATCGTCCTCTCTAGGTTGTCTCTAGTCCCTCACTATGGCTCTCTCTATGGTCCTCTCTGGGACCCTTCTAGGCCCTCACTATGGCAGTCACTATGGTCCACTCTAGACCCTCTCTAGGCTTTCACTATGGCCATCTCTAATGATCCAGTCTAGGCCCTCTCTAGGCCCTCACTATGGCCGTATCTAGGGACCTCTCTAGGCCCTCTCTAGGCACTCAGTTTGGCTATTTCTATGGTATCATCTTGGCCCTCTCTAGCCCCTCACTATGGACATCTCTATGGTCCCATCAAGAACCTGTCTAGGCCCTTACTATTCCTGTCTCTATGGTCTTCTCTAGGGATCCTCTGGGCCCTCAGTATGGCCGTTCTGTGGTTCTCTCTAGGCCCACTCTCAGCCCTCAATATGACTGTCTATGGTTCACTCTAAGTCCTCTCTAGGCCCTCATTATGGACCTCTCTATGATACTCTTTAAGTCTCTCTCGGCTAACACTATCGCCATCTCTATGGTACTATTTATGCCCTCTCTAAAAACTCACTATGGCATTCTCCATCGTCTTCTCTAGGCCCTCTCTAGGTCCTCAAAATGGCCATCTCTATGGTCCCATCTAGCCCCTCTCTATGCCTGACTAATTCCATCTACATGGTCCCATCTAGGTCCTCTCGAGGCGCTCACTATGGCAGTCTCTATGGTCCTATCTAGGCTCCCTCTAGGCCCTTACTATGGCCGTATCCATGGTCCTTTGTAGGCCCACTCTAAGCCCTCAGTAAATCAATCTCTACAGTGCCATCTAGGCCCTCTATAGGTCCTCACTATGGACATCTCTATGGTCCACTATAGGCGATCTCTAGTCCACCTCTAGGCTGTCTCTCTATGGTGCGTTCTTGGCTTTCTCAAGGTGCTCACTATGGCCATTTCTATGGTCCTTTCTTGGCCCTCTCTAGGCCATCTTTTTGGCCATCACTATTGACCCATCTAGACCCTCTATAAGTCCTCTCTATGACTGTCTCTATGGTGCCATCTAGGCCCTTTTAAGCCTTCACTATGGCCATCTCTATGGTCCTTCCTAGGCAACATCTAGGCCCTCACTATTGCCGTCTCTATGGTCCTCTCTAGGCCCTCTCTAGGCCTTTACTATGGCCATCTCTATGGTCAACTCTAGATGCTCTCTAGGCCCTCACTATGACAATCTATACGGTCCCAGCTAAGCCCACTCTAGGCCCTAATTATGTCAGTCTCTATGGTTCCATCTAGGCCTTCTCTAGGCCCTCACTATGGCAGTCTCTATGGTCCTCTCTAGGCTCCATCTAGGCCCTGACTATGGCCGTATCTAAGGTCCTTTGTAGGCTCACTCTGAGCCCTCACTAAGTCCATCTCTATGGTACTATAAAGGCCCTCTATAGGCCCTCACTATGGACATCTCTATGGTCCCATCTAGTCCCTCTCAAATCCTTCACTATGGCTGTAACTATGGTCCATCTAGGCCCTCTCTAGGACCTCACTATGGCCATCACTATGGTCCCATCTAGGCCCTCACTATGGCCATCTCTATGGTCCTCTCTAGGCCCTCACTATGCCCATCTCTATGATCTTCTCCTGGGCCCCTCTAGGCCCTCACTAAGACTGTCGTTATGGTCCTATCTAGATTTCTCTAGACCATCTCTATTCTAGGCCATCTCTTTCACTATTGCCATCTCTATGGTCCTCCATACGCTTTCTCTAGGCCATCACTATGGGCCTCTCTATGCTCCTCTCTTGACACACACAATACCCTCACTATGGCAATATCTGTAGCCCTCTCTGTGCCCTCCCTTGGAACTCATTATGGCTGTTTCTATGGTACTCTCTAGGCCATCACTAGGCTCTCACTATGGTCATATCGAGGGACCTCTCTAGGTCCTCTCTAGGCCCTTTATGGCAGTATCTATGGTCTTATCTTGGCGCTCTGTAGCCCTCATTATGGAGGTTTCTATGGTCCCTTCTTGGAACTATCTAAACCCTAACTATGGCCGTCTCTACAGTCTTCTCTAGGGACCCTCTGGGCACTCAGTATGTCCATTCTATGGTTCACTCTAGAACCTCTCACGGCCCTCACTATGACTGTCTATGATCCACTATAAGTCATCTCTAGTCCCACATTATAGCCATCTCTATGGTCCCATCTAGGCCCTCTGTAGGGGCTCACTATGACTGTCCACATGATTCCATCTAGGCCCTCTCTAGGCCCTCACTATGGGCCTATCTACGGTCCTCACTAGGCCCTCTCTAGGCCCTCACTATGACTGTATCTAGGGACCTATCTAAGCCATTTCTAGGCCCTCACTTTGGCCGTACCTATGGTCCTTTCTAGGCCCTCTCTAGGCCCTCACTATGCCAGTCTCTATGGTGCCATCTAGGCTTTCTCTAGGCCCTCACTATGGCCGTCTTTATGGTATGCTCTAGACCCTATCTATACCCTCACTATGGCCATCTATATTGTCCCATCTAGGCTCTCTCTTGGCCCTCACTATTGCCATTGCTATGATTCCATCTAGGCCCTCTCTATGCACTCAATATGGCCATCACTATGGTCCTCTCTAGGCCCTCTCTAGGCCCTCACTATGGTAGTCTCTATTATCCTCTCTAGGCACCCTCTAGGCCTTCACTATGGCCATCTCTATGGTCCAATCTATGCCTTCTCTAGTCTCTCACTATGTCCTATCTAGTGTCCTCTCTAGGTCGTCTCTAGTCAGTATTGCCTTTTCTATGGTCTCACCTTGGCCCTCTCTAGCCCTCACTATGGACGTCTCTACGGTCCAATCTAGAACCAATCTACACCCTAACTATGGTGATCTCTATGATCTTCTCTAAGGACCCACTGGGCTCTCAGTATGGCCATTCTATTATTTACTCTAGGCCCTTTCTTGGCCTTCACTATGACTGTCTATGGTTCACTCTAAGTTCTATCTAGGTTCTCATTATGGCCGTTTCTATGGTCCTCTTTAAGCCCTCTCTAAGCCCACATTACGGCCATCTCTATGGTGCTCTCAAGGCCCTCACTAGGCCATCTCTGTGCTGTCTCAATGATCCTCTAGGCCCTTTCTAGGCACTCATATGGCAATCTCTATCATCCTATGTAGGCACTCTCAAGGCCCTCACTAATGGCCATCTCTATGGTCCCATCTAGGCCCTGACTATGGTTGTCTCTATGGTACTCTCTAGGCACCCTCTAGGTCCTCACTATGCCTGTCTCTATTGTCCTCTCTAGGCCGACTCTAGGCCCTCACTATGGCCGTCTATATTGTCCCAGCTAGGCCCTATCTAGGCCCCCATTATGTCCGTCTCTATGGTTCCATCTTGGCCCTCTCTAGGCCCTGACTATGTCCGTCTCTATAGTTCTCTCTTAGCACCTTCTAGGGTCTCAGTACGGCCATCTCTATGGTCTTTTCTAGGGATCCCTAGGCCCAGTATGGCTATATTTATTGACCTCTCTAGGCCTCCTCTATTACCTCACGACGGGCATCTCTATGGTCCTCTCTAGACTTTCTGTAGGCCTCACTATGGTCGTCTGTATGGTCCTATCTAGGCCCTTTCTAGACATTCACTATATCAGTTGTAGAGCTTCTCTAGACCGTATGAACCCTTTTGGCCCCTTCTACCCCTTCTCACCCCTTTTTTTTTTCCCCCTTTTTGGGTTTTGGTTTGTTTTTTTTCCCCCTTTTCCCCCCCTTTTTATTTTTGGGCCTTAAAAAAATTTTTTTTTTTGGGGGCCCTTTTTTTTTCCCCCCCTTTCCCAAATTTTTTTTTTTAAACCCCCCTTTTTTGGGTTTTTTTTAAAGGTTTTTTGGGGGTTTCTTTTTTTTCCCCCTTTTTTTCCCCCCCCTTTTCCAAATTTTTTTAAAACCCCCCCCCCTTTTTTTTTTTTTGGCCCCCCCCCCCCCCTTTTTTTTTTGGGATTTTTTTTTCCCCCCCCTTTTTTTCCCCCCGGGTTTTTTCCCCCCAACCTTTTTTTTCCCCCGGGCCCCCTTTTCCCCCCCTTTCCCTTTTTTCCCCCCCCCCCTTTTCCCCCCTTTTTGGGGTTTTTTTTTTTTTTTTTCCCCCCCCTTTTCCCCAAAAAAAAGGGGGTTTTTTTCCCCCTTTGGGAAGGGGCCCTTTTTTTAAAACCCCCCCCAAAAAAAATTTTTTAAAACCCCGGGGGGGTTTTTAACCCCCCAATTTGGGGAAAAAAAAAAAGGGGCCCCCGGGGGGGGGGGGTTTTTTTTTAAAAAAATTTTTTTTAAAAAGGGGGGCCCCCCAAAAAAAAAAAAAAAGGGGGGGGGCCCCAGGGGGTTTTTCCCCCCCCAAAAAAATTTTTTGGGGGGGGCCCCCCCCTTTTTCCCCAAAAAAATTTTTTTTCCCCCCCCTTTTCCCCCCCCGGGGTTTAAAAAATTTTTTTTTAAAAAAAAAAAAGGGGTTTTTTTAAAATGGAACCCCCCCCCCCCCCGGGGGGGGGGGAAAAAATTTTAAACCCCCAATTTTTTTTTTAATTTTAAAAACCCCCCCCCCCCGGGGGGGGGGCCCCTTTGGGGGGGGGAAACCCCCCAAAGGGGGGGGGGGGGGCCCCCCCCCTTTTGGCAAAAAGGGAAAAGGGGTTTTTTGGGGGAAAACCCTAAAAAAAAAACCCCCCCGGGCCTTTTGGGGTTTTTGGGGTTTTAAAGGCCCCCCCCCCCCCTTTTTTTTTTTTTGGGGTAAAAAAAAATTTTTTTTGGGGTTTTTAAAAAAAAAAAAAAAAAAGGGGGGGGGGGGGGGGGGGTTTTTTTTCCCCTTTGGGGAAAAACCTTTTGGGGGTTTTTTTCCCCCTTTGGGGCCGGGTTTTTTGGGGATCCCCCCCCGGGGGTTTGGGGTTTTTAAATTTAAAACCCTTTCCCCCGGGGGAAAAAATTTTATTTTTTTTTTTAAAAAACCCCCAAAGGGGGGTTTTCCCCAAAGGGGGCCCCCCAAAAAAAACCCCCCCAAAGGGGTTTTTTGGGGGGGGGTTTTTGGGCCCCGGGGAAAAAAAATTTTTTTTTTTTTTTTCCCCCCCCTTTTTTTTTTTTTTGGGGGTTTTTAAACCCCGGGGGGTTTTTTGGGGGTAAGGGGGTTTAAAATTTTTTGGGGGGGGGCCCCAAAAACCCTTTTTTCCCCAAAAAAAGGGGGAAAAAGGGTTTTTTTTTTGGGGGGGGGGAAAAAACCCCCCTTTTTTTTTAAAAAAGGGGTTTTTTTAAAAAAAAAGGAAAAAATTTTTAAAAAAAAAAAGGGGGCCAAATTTTTGGGGGAATTTGGGGTTTTTTGGGTTTTTTTTAAAAAAAAAACCCCCCGGGGGGCCCCCCCCCGGGGGGCCCCTTTTTCCCCTTTTTTTGGGGGCCCGGGGTTTTTTTTTAAAGGGTTTTTTGGGCCAAAAAAAAGGGGGGGTTTTTTGGTTTTTTAAGGGGCCTATTTTTTAAAGGGCCCCCAAACCCCCTTTTTTTCCCTTTTTTCCCCCCCTTAAAAAATTTTACCCCCTTTTCCCTTTTTTAAAAATTTTTTTTTTTAAAAAAAAAAAGGGGCCTTTGGGGGGTTTTTAAAAGGGGGTTTTCCCCCCGGTTTTTTTGGGGGCCATGGGCCCCCCCTTTGGGGGGGGGTTTTTTTTGGGGGGGGAAGGGGGGGGGGGGTTTTTTTTTCCCCCCCCGGGGTTTTTTTTCCCCCCCCCAAAAAAAACCCTTTTTTTTGGGGGGAAAAAAAAAAACCCTTTTTTTTTTCCCCCCCCGGGGGGTTTTTTTTTGGGGGGGCCCCCCCCCAAAACCTTTGGGGTTTTTGGGGGATAAATTCAAGGGGAAAAAAACCCCCCCAATTGGTTTAAATTTTTTTTCCCCCCTTTTTGGAATTTGGGTTTTTTTCCCCAAATTTTTTGGGTTTCCATTCCCCCCCAAATTTTGGGGGTTTCCCCCCCCTTTTTTTTTACCCTCCCCCCCCCCCCTTTTTTTTTTTTTCCCCCCTTTCCCCAATTTTTGGGGTTATGGGCCCCTTTTCCCCTTTTTTTTTTTTTCCCCCAATTCCCCCCGGGTTTTCTTTTTTAAAAAAAACCCCTTTTTTTTTTAAAGGGTTCCCCCCTTTTCCCCCCGGGCCCCCCGGGCCTTTTTTTTGGGGAAAGGGGCCGCCTCGGGGGGCCCCCCCCCCCCCCAAAAAATTTCAAAGGGGGGGGCCCTCCCCCCAAACCTTTTTTTCCCCACCAAAAATTTTTTAATTTTTTTTTTTCCCCCCCCCCTTTTGGGGCCCCCCCTTTTTTTTCCCCCCAAAAACCCCCCAAAAAAGCCCCCGGTTTATTTTTTTTTGGGGGGGGGAAAAAATTTTTAAAAACCCCCCCTAACTGGGGGGGTTTTTTGGGAAGGGGCCCCCTTTTTTTTTTTTTTCCCCCCCTTTTTTGGGGTTTTTGGGGCCCTTTTTTTTTCCCCCCTTTTTTTTCCCCTTTTTAAAAAAAAAATTTTTTCCCCCAAAAAAAAAAGGGGCCAAAATTTAATTTTTTTTTTAAAAAAACCCCCCCCTTTTTTCCCCCCCTTTTCTTTTTTTTCCCCCCAAAACCCCCCCCCCCCAAAACCCCCTTTTTGGGGGCCCCCCCCCCAAATTTCCCCAAAACCCCCCCCCCCCGGGGCCCCCTTTAAAGGGATTTTGGGCCCCCCTTTTCCCCCCCAAAAAAATTTGGGGGGTTTTTTAAAAATTTCCCTTTCCCCTTTTTTTCCCCCCCCGGGGAACCCCCCTTTTTTTAAAAAACCCCCCTTTCCCCCGGCCTCCGGCCCCCCCAAACCCCCCCCTCGGGCCCAAATTTTTTGGGGCCCTTCCGGGTCCCCCTTCCCCAACCCCCCCCCAAAGGCCCCCGGGGGGCCCCGGGGGGGGCCCCCCCCCGGGGGGGGGGGTTTTTTCCCTTTGGGCCTTTTTAAAATTTTTCCCTTTTTTCCCCTTTTTTAAAAATTTTTTTCCCCCTTCCTCCCCCCCCTCCCCCCTTTTTTTGGGCCTTTTTTTTTTTGGGGGGGCCAAAAAACCCCTTGCCCCCCCGGGGGGTTTTTCCCTTTTTTTTCCCCGGGGGGCCCCTTTCCCTCTTTTTTTTGGGGGGGGGGTTTTTGGGAAAAAAAAAAAAAAAAAAAAAAAAAAAAAAAAATTTTTTAAATTTGGGGTTTTTGGGGGTTTTTTTTTTTGGTTTTTTTTCCCCCCCGGAAAAAAGGGCCCCGGGGGGGGGGCCCCGGGTCCCCCCCCCCCCCCCCAAACCCCCTTTCCCCCCAAAACCCTTCCCCCCTTTTAACCTTTTTTTTAAAAAATTTTTTCCCCCTTTTAAAAACCCCCTTTAAAGTTTTTAAAATTTTTCCCAAAATTTTTATTTTTAAAAAAATTTTTTTTTTTTTTTAAAACTTATTTTTTTAAAGAAAAAAAAACCCCGGGTTTTTTTTAAAAGGGCCCCCAAAAAAAATTAAGTTTCCCTTTTTGGGGGAAAATTTTCCCCCCTTTTTGGTTAAGAAAACCCGGGTTTTTTTCTTTTGTTTTTTTCCCCAAAAAAAAACCCCCTTTTTTAAAAAAAACCCCCCGGGAAAAAAAGGGGCCCTTTGGGGGGTTTTTTTTTTTTAAAAAAAAAATTTTTTGGTTTTTTTTTTTTTTTTCCAATTTGACCGCCCCCCAAAAATTTTTTTTTTAAATTTTCCCCAAATTTCCCTTTTTTTCCTTTTTTCCCCTTTTTTCCCCCTTTTTTTTTTTTTTTTTTTTTTTTAAAACCCCCTTTAAAAATTTCTTTTTTTTTTTTAAAAATTTTTTTCTCTTTTGTAAACTTTTAAGGGGAAAACCCAAAAAACCCCCCCGGGAAAATTTTTTCCCAAAAAAAAAAACCCCAAACCCCCCCTTTTTCTATCACAAAAAGGGGGGGAAAACCCCCTGGGTGTCCAAAAATACATCCCTTTAAAAAAATTTTTTTTTCCCAAATGTACTTAATCTTATTCCCTACATCTTGTCAAGGGCCATTTTCATCCCCAAAAATTTTCCTGAGAAAAAACCTTCAGATGCCCCCATCCCTTTTCACAGACACAGTGTTCCACCCGGGACCTGTTCCTTTGGCCTATTGGAGGCTCCCCAACCCGGAAAACCCAAAAAACCCCCAGGTTTCCCCCCAAGACACTTTGCCCCTTCCCGCAAAAAATACCAATATACGAGCCCATTCCCTGCGCCTCCCTTTTTTTCCCCCCCCTTTTTTTTTCTTTTTTAATAAAGGGGGTATGTTGATTTTTAAACCTCCTCCACGTTCCCCTCGAACAGTAGGTAGCTCCCCCCAAAGCCCCGGGAAGGCCCGGTAGCCCTCCCATTTTAAAAAGGGGGCTGCTGGCCCCCCCTCTCTCTTTGCTTTTCCCCTCTTCTCTCTTGCCCTGCGGCATTTTGACCCTTTCCCCTTCCCCCCCCCCCGGGGGTCGGGCCGGGGCCCCCCTTCTCGCTCTCCCCCCGCCCTAAAAAAAACCCCTTTTTCCGGGGAACCCCCTGAGCGTTTTTTTTTTTTTTTTAAAAAAAACTCAGGCTCTCTCGGGCCCCATTTTGGGTTTCCCCCATGCCTTCTAGGCCCATGTTTCCATTGGCAGTCTCATGGTCTTTCTAACCCCTTTGCCCCAAATTTGGAAATCTTTGGGCCCCCTTTTTAGGACCCTCGGGGCCCCTCTAGCCGTTCTTGGTGCTCCAGGCCCTCTCAGGTCACTTCTGGTGTCTATATGGTCCCTCGGCCCTCTGTAGGCCCTCTTTGTCCATTTTGGTCCAACTGGCTTAAAAATTTTCCCTCACTATGGTTTTTTGGGTCCTCTGGGGCCTTATGGCCCCGTAGGTCTTCTATGGCCCTATTCCCCCTTGGGCCCACCTTTTTGCCCTCTTTTCCCTTACCCCCCTTTTAAAGGTCCACTATGGCTGTCACCAGGG
Source organism: Mastomys natalensis (assembly GCA_021653895.1). Classification (NCBI taxonomy): domain Eukaryota; kingdom Metazoa; phylum Chordata; class Mammalia; order Rodentia; family Muridae; genus Mastomys; species Mastomys natalensis. The sequence goes on along the minus strand of JAJTUV010003845.1, from coordinate 38,384 downwards.
CCCCCCCTTGTCCTCTCTAGCCTTATTTTGGCCTTTTTCATTTCCCTCGGGCCCCTTTAACCCCCCTTTGGGTGGTTTTCTTTTGCCTCTCTGGGTTTTTTAGGCCCTCAAGGGACTATGGGGCTTTCTGGGCACACAGGCCCCATTTTGGGGAACACTATGGTTCTATCTGGCCCCTCTCTATGGCTGCCCTATGTTCCCTGGCCCCCCAGGCTCTTGGTCTTAATCGTCCCCTCTAGGCATCTTAGGCCCTATAGGGCCCTTTTCTAGGTCCCTCTAGGCCTTTCTGGCCTTCATAGGGCTTCTCTATGGCCCCCATGGGCCCCGCTTCCCACTTGGCTTCCCCAAAAGTCCCCTTTGGCCCTCTTTAACCAAAACCTTCCCTATTTTGGTTTTCATCTGGGCCCCCCCTAGGCCCCTTCTAGGCTGTTCTACTGTCTTCTTAGGCCCTTGTTGGCCCTCATCTGGCCTACCTATGGTATACTTGGTCATCTCTAGGCACTTACTATGTTTGTCTTCTGGTCCCCATATAGGCCCTCTCTGACCCTCAATATGGAAGTATCATTTGTCCTCCTAAGCACTTCTAGGCCCTCACTATGACAGTCTCTATGGTTCTCTGTAGTTCCTCTCTAGGCCCTCACTAGAGCCGTCACTATGGTCTCTCTAGGACCTAACTAAATCCTCACAATTGCTGTCTCTATGGTCCTCTCCATGGGCCCTCTAGTCCTTCACTAAGACAGTGTCTATGGTCCTCTCTGGGCCCCTCTCTAGGCCTTCACTATGGCCATATCTATGGCCCCTCTCTAGGCCATCTCTAGGCCACTTCTTTGCCGTTCTTATGGTCTTCTAGACCTTCTCTACTCACTCTCTATATCCGTCTCTATAATACAATCTAGGCCCTCTCTGGGCCTTTACTATGGCTGTCTCTATGGTCTCTCTATGCAAACTCTAGGCCCTCACTTGGCCGTCTCATGGTCTCATTTAGGCCCTCTCTAGGCCCTCACTATGGCCTCACTATGGTTCAATCTAGGCCCTCTCTAGTAACTCAGTATGGCTGTATCTGTGGTCCTCTCTAGGCCATCTCTAGGCCACCTCTAGTCTGTCTCTATGGTCCTCTCTACGCCCTATCTAGGCCCTCACTTGGCTGTCCCTATGGTCCTCTCAAAGGCTCGATCTAGGCCCTCATTTTGGCGGGTCATTAATGTCCCTTCTAGGCCATTTCTAGGCCCTCACTATGGCTATCTCTATGGTTTCCCAATCTAGGTCCTGTCTTGGCCCTCACTATGACCGTCTCTATGGTCCTCTCTAGGCAGCCTCTAGGCCCTCACTATGGCAATCTCTATGGTCCCCTTTAGGTCCTTCTGGCCTTAACTATTGGCATATCTATGGTCCTCTCTGTGCCTCTCTAGGCCTTCACTATGGCCATTCTATGGTCCTCTCTAGGCCCTCTCTAGGCCCTCACTAGGCTGTCTCTCTGATCTTCTCTAGGCCCTATCTAGGCCCTCACTATGTCCTTCTCTATGGTTTTCTGTAGGCCCTCTGTAGGCCCCACAATGGCCATCTCGGGTTTCATCTAGCCCCTCTCTAGGCAATCCAATATCTGTCTCTATGTCCCATCTGGGCCCCTCATCTCCCCTCCATGCCATTTTTTTGGCCTATCTGACACCTTAGGTGCTCAGTTTTGGCCCGACTCTATTGTCTTCTCTAGCCCCTGAAAGATGGTCCTCACTATGGCCGTCTATATGGTCCCTCTAGGCCCTTTAGACACGGGATTTATACCGTCTCTTTTGGTTCCATCTAGGTCTATCTAGGCCTCCCCTATGTCAGTCTTATGATCCTTTCAGGCACCCTCTTGCCCTCATATGGTCATCCTTATGTTCCTCTTTAAGCCTACATTAGGCCCTCACTTGGCAAACTCTATGGTCCTATCTTGGCCCTACTAGGCCCTCACAAAGGGGCCTTTCTAGGGTTTTCTCTGTAGTTCCACTCTAGACCTCAGTATAGACGTCTCTATGGCCCATCTCTCAGGCCTTTTAGGCCCTCACTTATACAGTTTATAGCCCTTTATAGGTCTTTTTTTGGCCCTCAAAAATTTACAGTCTTTATGTTCCTCTCTAGATCTTTTCTATGGCCCCTTGTCTAGGACCTCTCTAGGGCCTCAGTATGGCGCTTCGTGACCCTTCTCAGGCAACTAGGCCCTCATTAAGAAGTCTTTATGGTCCCTTCTAGGCCTTCACTATGGGGGGGGGGGGGGGGGGGGGGGGGGGGGGGGGGGGGGGGGGGGGGGGGGGGGGGGGGGGGTTTTTTTTTTTTTTTTTTTTTTTTTTTTTTTTTTTTTTTTTTTTTTTTTTTTTTTTTTTTTTTTTTTTTTTTTTTTTTTTTTTTTTTTTTTTTTTTTTTTTTTTTCTCAAAAGGGGCCCCCCCCCCCTTTTTTTTTCCTTGGCCTTTAGGTCCCCTTGGGCCCTTAGCCATTTTATGCCCCTTAGGCCTCCTAGGCACTCCTAGGCCTCCTATGGTTTTTCCCCCCCTTTAGGCTTCCATATTGTTTTTTTCCTTCCGCCTCTCTAGGAAAAATTTTTCTTTTGCCCCTCTTTGCCCTTAGGCCTCCCCAGGCTTCAGGGTTATCTGGCCCCTTTGGCCCTCCTAGGCTTCTCTATGGCCATCTACCCCCTTCAAAACCTCTTTGGCTTTTTTGGTCCCTACCCCCCGGGCCTCTAGCCTTCTAGGTCAATTCTTGGTCTTGGGGCCCCCAGGTGGCCTAAAACCTTTTCCCCTTACCCCTCCGGCCAAAAATATCTTTCAAACCCCTTGGCCCCATATCCCATTTTTTTGGCCCTTTTTAACCCCCCTTGGGTTTTTCATTGCCTCTCCGGCCCTTCTAGCCATTTACTAAACTATGGGTCCCCTTAGGGTCCATGGGACCCCCCTACCCCCTTTAAAAAAGCCCAAATTGTTTTTTGGCCTTTTTGGGGCCCCTACCCCTTCTATTGTCTTTTAAAACCCCCCACCCTCAAATGGCTTCTTAGGTCCTCTTCTAGCCTCTATAGGCCTCTACCCTATTATGAATCTCTATGGTCCTATCTTGGCCCTTCTAGGCCTCACTAAGGCCCTCTTTATGGTTTCTGTAGTCCACTCTAGGCCCTCATATGGCCTCTCTATGGTCCTCTCTAGGCCCCTCTAGGCCTCAACTGTATCGTTTATGTCCTATAGGCCTTTTAGGCCCTCATAATTCAGTCTTTATGTTCTACTTCTAGAATTCTATGGTCTTCCTGTCTAGGACCTCTCTAGGCCTCAGCTATGGCGCTTCTGTGTCTCTCTAGGACACTACTAGGCCCTCATTAAGACAGTCTCTATGGTCCCTCTATGGCCTCACTATGGCCTCTCTATGTCTCCTCTATGCCAATCTTGGCCCACAGCATTTTTATCATGGTCTCTTTAGGCCCCCTCTATGCACTCTAGCGTTCTATTGTTCCTATATAGGCCTCATATGGCTCCTCTATGGTTCTTAGGCCCACTCTATGCCAATCTAATGTCTCTTTGTCATCTAGGCCCTCTAGGACCTCATTATGCCTTCTATGTCCTATCTAGACCCTCTCTAGGCCCTCACTCTGGTCTCTCTATGGTCCAAACTAGGCACCTCACTTTGACCGTCTCTATTGTCCTCTCTTGTCCCTCTCTAGGCCCTCATTATGGTTGTCTATATGGTCCCATCTAGGCCCTCTCTAGTCCCTAATTGTAGGCGCCACCATAGTTCCATCTAGGCACTACTGTAGGCCCTCACCATGGCCGTCTGTGGGCACCCTCTTCGCCCTCACTATGGCCGTTGTATGGTACTTTCTTGGCCCTCTCTAGGCCCTCACTATGGCCGTCTCTATGGTCTTCTCTATGACCCTTCTAGGCCCTCAGTATGGCCATCTCTAGGGTCCTCTGTAGGCTCTATATAGTCCTCTGGCCGGCTCTATGGTCCTCGCTAGGCTGTCTCTAGGCCAACCCTCTGGCCGTCTCTGTGGTGCTCTCTATGTCCCCTCTAGGCCTCTTCGAGGCTGTCTCTATGGTCCTCTCTAGGACCTCTCCAGGCCCTCACTATGGCCCTCTCAATGGTACCGTCTAGCCCGTCTCTAGGTCCTCATTATGTCTGTCTCTATGGTCCCATCTAGGCTCTCTCTAGGCCCTAACTATGGCGGTCTCTATGGTCTTATCTATTCCCTCTCTCGGCCCTCATTATGGCCATCACTATAAACATCTCCTTGGCTGTCTCTAGGTCACCCTCTGGTCATCTCTGTGGTGCTCCCTAGGCTCACTCTAAGCAACCACTAGGCTGTTGCTATCATCCTCTCTAGGACCCTCTGTATGCCCTCACTTTGTCCATCGCTATGGTTTCATCTGTGCCATCTCAATGCACTAACAATGGCTGTATCTATGGTCCCATCTAGGTCGTCTCTAGGCCCACTCTATTGCAGTCTCTATTGTACTTCTCTAGATACTCTCTAGTGCTTCACTATGGCCATCGCTATGGTTCTATGTAGTCCCTCTATAGGCCTTCACTATGGCCATCTCTATGGTCCCATCTAGGCCCTCTCTAGACACTCACTTGGCCATCTCTATGGACCTCTCTAGGGACCTATAGGCCCTCACTTATACACCTTTATTGTCCTCTCTAGGCCGTCTCTAGGCCTTCACTCTGGACGTCCCTATGGTCGTCTCTAGGTCATTTCTAGGTCCACAGAATGGTTGTCTCTATGGTCCTCTATTGGACCCCACTAGGCCTCTTCTGGGCCATCTCTATGGTCCTCTCTAGGCCATCTATAGGCACTCACTTGGCTGTCTCTATGGTCCTATCTATGCCCTCTCTGGGCCCTCACTATCTGTGTGTATATGGTTCTCTGTAGGCTCACTCTAGACACTCACTATGGCCATCTCTATGGTCGCATATAGTCCCTCTCTAGGCACTCACAATGACCGTTTGTATGGTCCACTCTAGGCACTCTCTAGGCCACATCTAAGCTGTCTCTATGGTCCTCTCTAGGCCCTCTCTAAGCCCCCACTATGTCCGTCTCTATTGTCCTCCCTAGGATTTCTCTAAAACATCTCTAGGTTGTATCTATGTTCCTCTCAAAGCTCTCTCAAGGCCCTCATTATGGCCGTCTCTATTGTCATGTCTAGGCCCTCATTTTGGCCATCACTATGGTTCCAACTAGGCACACTCTAGGCCCTCACTATGGCTATCTCTATGGTCCCATCTAGATCCTCTCTAGGCCCTGTCTATGGCATTCTCTATCGTCCTCTTAGGCCCTCTCTACGCCCTCACTATGGCCGTCTCTATGGTCCTATCTAGGCACCCTCTAGGCCCTCACTATGGCTGTGTCTATGGTCCTCTCTAGACCCTATCTAGGCATTCACTATGGCCATCTCTATGGTCTTCTCTATGCCATATATAGGCCCTCACTATGACCGTGTCTATGGTCCTCTCTAGTCCCTCTCTAGGCCCTCACTCTGTCTGTCTCTATTGTCCTCTTTAGGACCTCTCTAGGCCACCTCTATACTGTCCTATGGTCCTCTCAAGGCTCTCTCTAGGCACTCATTATGGCCATCTCTATGGTCCTGTCTAGGTCCTCACTATTGCTGTCTCTATGGTCTCATCTAGGCCCTCACTAGGACCTCTGTATGTCCTTCTCTATCATCCTGTTTAGGCCCTCACTAGGACCTCTCTATGTCCTTCTCTATCATTTATCTCTTGTTTAAGGACCCTCTCTAGGCCTCACTATGTTCTCACTAGGACCTCTCTAGGCCCTCACTATCACCTTTAGGCCTTTCTAGGCCCTAACTTTGTCCATATCTATGGTATTATCTAGGCCCTCTCTCAGCCCTAATAATGGCAGTCCCTATGGTTCTCTCTAGGCCCACATTATGGCCGTCTCTATGGTGCCGTATAGGCCCTCTCTAGGCCACTTCTAGGCTGTCTCTATTGTCCTCTCTAAGCACTCTCTAGGCCCTCACTATGGCCATCAATATTGTCCTCTCAATGTCCTCTCTAGTCACTCACTATTGCAGTCTCTATCGTTCTCTCTAGACCCTCTCTGATGCCTCACTATGGGCGTCTCTATGGTCCCATCTAGCCCCTCTCTAGTCCCTCACTATGGCTGTCTCGATGGTGAATCTAGGCCCTCAGTAGGCCCTTACTACGGTCATCTCTATGGTCCCATCTAGGCCCTCTCTAGTCCCTCATATGGCCGTCTCTGTGGTGTTCTCTAGGTCCTCTATAGGCAACCTCTAGTTGACTCTATGTCCTTCTCTATGATCGATCTAGGCACCCTCTAGTACCTCCCTATAATCGTCTATTTGTTCCTCTCTAGGCACTTTCTAGGCACTCATTATGAACATCTCTATTGTCCCAACTATTTCATCTCTAAGCCCTCACTACAGCAATCTTTATTGTCCTCTCTACGTCCCCTCTAGGCAGTATATATGGTCCAATCTAGGCCCTCTCTAGGCCCTCAGAATGGTCGTCTCTATTGTACTCTCTAGACCCCTCTAGACAGTATCTATGGTCCTCTCTAGGCCCCTTTTAGGCCCTCAGTATGGGTGACTTTATGGTCCACTCTATGACATCTCTTTGCCCTCTTTATGCCCTCACTATTGCCGTGTCGATAATCCTCTCTAGGCCCTCTCTAGGCTCTCACTATGACAGTATCTATGGTCCCATCTGGCCCTCTCTAAGCCCTCACTATGTCCGTCTGTATGATCACATCTAGGCCCTCTATAGGCCCTCACTATAGCAGTCTCTCTGGTTCTATCCTGGAACCTTCTAGGCCCTCCGTATGGCCATTTCTAGGGACCTCTCTAGGCCCTTTTTAGGCCATCTATATGGTCCTCTCTATGCTCTGTCTAAGCCCTCACTCTGGCCGTCTACATGGACATTTCTAGACACTTTCTAGGCCTTCACTATGGCCGTCTCTACGGTCGCTTCCAGGCCACCTCTAGGCTGTCTCCTGGTCGTGTCTAGGCCCTCTCTAGGCACTCAGTATGCCGTCTCCATGGTCCTCTCTACGCGCTGTCTAGGCCCTCAGTATGACCTTCTCTATAGTCCTCTGTAGGCCCTCTCTAGGCTGTCACTAGGACTGTCTCTATGGTCCCATCAAGGCACTCTCTGGGCCCACACTTTGGCCGTCTCTGTGGTTTCATCTAGGCCCTCTCCTGGCTCTCCCTATGTCTGTCTCTCTGGTTCCCTCTAGGCACCCTCTAGGCGCTCACTATGGCTATCTCTATGGTCCATCTAGGGTTTCTCTAGGTCCTCTTTATAGCTGTATCTATGATCCCATCTAGACCCTATCTTGACCTTCACTATGGCAGTCCCTAAGGTCCTCTCTAGGAACCCTATAGACCCTCATTTTGGCCAACACTTTGGTCCTCTGTAGGCCCTCTCTAGGTCCTCACTATGGCTGTCACTATGTCCTTCCTAGGTCCTCACTGTGGCCATGTCTATGGTGCACTCTAGGCTCCCTATAGGCTGTCACTATGACATTCTCTATTGTTCTCTCTAGGCCTTCTCTAGGCCCTCACTATGGCCGTCTTCATAATCCACTTTGGCTCTTTCTAGTCCCTCAATATGGCTTTTTCTATGGTCCCATCTAGGCCCTATCTATGCCCTCAATATGGCCATCTCAATGGTCCTCATTAAGCCCTATCTAGGCCATCACTATGGCCGTCTCTATGATCTTCTCTAGGTACCCTCTAGGCCCTCAGTATGACTGTATCTATACTCCTTTCTAGGCCATCTCATGTCAGGAGCCAGGACCCTCGCCACTTACACTCACCCCATAACTTTCCCCACCCGCACAATTCCCCCTGCAGCTTGGCAACAGCAAGATCCCGCTTGGCAGCTGCAGATAGAAAAAGCAGTGTACTATGTCTCTGAGAAAAGCGGGTTGACCACAAAAGCAGTGTACCATGTCTCTGAGAAAAGCAGGTAGACCACAAAATGTTCCAGGGCACAGGCCAAGAAGATTCTGTATTCTTCCACCACCTGGCCCCTCTCAACCCTCCACTTGTAAAACATGGTATAAAAAGGAGCTTTGCGCTCAAATACACTGCTCTTGACAAGCAATTGCTTCCTTGAATCCTTTCTCTCTCGCCCAGTTTTCCAGGATTGCGGTCCTCCTCATCCCCACGAATTACTAAGGACCCGCTGGGAGGGTCAGGTGGCACCCAACCGTGGGTCTCGAGGCACGGACCCCTCCAGATGGACCCTCATTAAGGCATGCATGTGACATCAAGATTGAGTGAGACAGCGATTGTCGCCCACAACCTGTAATCCTCAGGTAGGCTTCATTTCATTCCGTCCCATAAGAATGGGCCATTCTCTGTCAAAGGAAGCGTCCTTCATAAAGGACCTCAAACATATGCTCAGAGAGAGATGAATAAGGGTTAAGAAAAAGGATCTCATAAGGTTTTTTGTCTTTATTGATGAGAAGTGTCCTTGGTTTATGTTTGATGGTCCTACCATCCATCCCAAGAAGTGGCAGAAGGTAGATCGTGAATTAAATGAGAAACTTAAAACTGAAGGCAATGCTGCTGTCACGCGAAAATTTTCTCCTTTTGGGTATTATTAGGGACATTATTGAAGATGCAGACAAAGATACAGGGAAGTGACAACTTTTGTCTGTTGCTGAATATTGCTTGTCACAGTCCCGGCTTAATTCTACCTGCCCATCTCGTTCACCTTCTCGGCCTCCGTCTCAGGCCTCCATTTCTTTCACTCTTATAGATATCACTTCTGAACAGGTCGCCCCTCCTTCTGATCTGCCTCGCTTCTATCCAGATTTACCTTCTTTTGACTCTTCTCCCCTAATTTCTCAGCCTCTACCTTATGATTCTTCAACTGCTTCTGATCCGCAGACTCCCTCCTCCACTCACCTTTGCAACCCTGTTCTTAAAAAACCTGCTTCCCTCTGTTCCCCTTGTCCTAATACTGAGCGTCATTCCTCCTCTCCCCTGCTGCCCTCCCAGCCAACAGATTTGGCATCTCCCCCTCCCCCGGCGACTTTCCCCGATCCAGAACATTTGGGCCCCGGTGATGCTGCCATCTTTCAAGATGAAGCCGCCCGCCAGCACAGCCCTGACTGGCCTCTTTTTATGGCACCTTCTGCTCCCCCTCCCATGCTTGCCTTTCCACCTTCCCTGCCACTTTGCCTAATTCTATTTCTGACACGCGAGATAGCCTCTCTTCTCAGGTTCGTGAGCTGACAGACATTCTCCGCCACCAAAAACAAATTTCGCGTCTCTCGGTTCTTTGCTCTTCCTACGCCCCTCCTCAAGATTCCGTCCGCCAAGCCTTTCCTGTCACTCGATCACAGGCCCTCCCTTACAGATGCCCACAGCTGCTGATGCTGAGTCTTGGCAGACTCCTCCACTTCACTCAGGTGCTTGGTCCAGTGCTCGGCACCCGCCCTCCTCTGCACTCGCCGCACCCTCCCCTTCTTATCTTGATCCTGCTTCCTCTTCTTGTCACTCTTACAAATCCCCCAGACACCCCATCCCCAGCTTGAGACTGAGTCTGATTCCTCTGAAGACGAGCCTAGCTCGGGGATTGAAAATGAAAGTGATATTGAAGACTCTACAAGTGACCCCATGGTTTTCAAAAAACTCCGTTTTAAACATCTTGAAAAGTTTAATTTTGCCGTTCGAAATTATGGTGCCAACGCCCCCTTTACTCTTTCTCTTCTTGAAATTCTCAGTGGGGGAGGATATCTAACTCCTAATGAATGGCTCACGTCGCCCAGTCTGGTTTAACTTGAGGACAGTTCCTTTCTTGGCAGGCCAACTGGGCTGATCGCTGCATGTCTCAGGCCCAAGCCAACCTCTTGAGCACACGCTCGCCCTCCAACAAATGGACGCTTGATAAACTCCTAGGTCGAGGGAAATATGCCTCTTACTAAATACTAAATACAACAAAAATTTTCCCTGGGTCTCTTGGCTCAGTCCTCTTCAGCAGCTATGAGTGCCTGGAGAGCCATTCCCATGAAAGGCTCTGTTCTTTCTCCCTTGACTAAGATCACTCAAGGCAATCAGAAAGAGTTTTCAGAGTTTGTTGCTCACCTCCTGGAGGCAGCTGAGAGGTCCTTGGGACCTGGCTAAGGAGAAAATAAACTTTTCCAACAACTTGCTTATCAGAATGCTAACTCTGCCTGTAGGGCTGCCCTTCGAGTAAAGTATAAAAATGAAAGAATTGGATGAGATGATCCGTATCTGCAAAGATGTAGATCCCTTTGCCCAAAAGGTCTCACAAGCCATCCATCTGGCTGTGGAGCAGCCACTAGTGGCGGGGCAACCGGATCTGTCTGTTTCAGATGTGGTCAACTGGGTCATTTTTCTAAACAGTGCCCTCAGGGTAGACTCATGGCTCAGTCTCCCCCTCAACTAAGGGGAGAGCGCCCACCTCCAACAAACCCTTGCCCTCACTGCAGAGAGGCAGACACTGGGCTAATGCCTGCCACTCCAAAACTGATATTCTGGGCAATCCCCTCCCTCCCCTTCCGGGAAATGGGATGCGGAGCCAGTCCCGGGCCCTCAGCCAGTCTCCTTCCTGCCAGCCTCGGGGAACAACCAGGCAGGGCCACACCAAGCCCCCAACAGCCACCCCCAAACCAGCCTCAGCCCTCCATAAGGCTACCCAGGGAGCGCAGGATTGGACCTCTGTGCCTCCTCCGATACAATATTAGAAGCTGAAAGAGGAGTTCAAATAATCCTACTGGTATCTTTGCCCGTCCCTGTCCAGACTTATTATCTTATCTTGGGCAGAGAGTCTGCTACACTCCAAGGCATTACCATTTTCCCTTCAATTGTTGATAATGATTACTCTGGAGAAATTAAAGTGTTGGCCACTAGCTCCTGAGGGCCCCTTCACATCCGCCAGGGACAACGCCTTGCACAAGCTCTCCCCCTTCCACTGGACACCTCGACACCCTTCTTGAGCCCATCCCAGGGTGCTTCCACCCCAGGGTCTTCTGATGTCTATTGGGTCCAATGACTCTCACAAGAACGCCCACAGCTGAAACTTAAACTTAATGGCAAGACTTTTGAGGGTGTTCTCGATTCAGGAGCAAACTCCACAGTTATCTTACAGGCCTCCTGGCCCCCCTCTTGGCCCTGTCAGCCTTCTTTAATCCACCTTCAAGGCATTGGCCAGTTCACCAACACCCTTCAAAGCTCCCAATTGCTAACCTGGGAGGATCCTGGGGTAATACTGGAAATGTTAAACCGTTCAATGTACCTGGCCTCCCTATAAACTTATGGGGTTGAGATATATTGAGTCAAATGGGGGTCCTTATGTTTAGCCCCTCTGCGGCTGTCACCCATCAGATGCTGGATCAAGAGTTTATCATTGGACAAGGCTTGGGAAGACACAACCAGGGGATTCCCACCCCAATTGCTGTTATACCAAAGACCTCACGTTCAGGACTAGGTTATGATTAAAATTTTTCTTAAGGGCCATTGCTCCCCCTGCACGCCAGGCAGATAAAATCACCTGGAAGTCAGATTCCCCTGTCTGGATCGACCAATGGTCACTCCCCCAACATAAACTTGCAGCGGTCATGCAGTTAGTGCAGGAACAATTAGATGCTGGCCACATTGAATCCTCCACCTCCCCTTGGAACACCCACATTTTTGTGATACAAAAGAAAGGAGGCAGGTGGAGACTGCTCCAGGACCTCAGAGAAATTAACAAGACCATGGTCCCGATGGGAGCCCTCAGCCTGGCCTCCCCTCCCCTGTGGCAATACCTAAGGGTTACAACAAGATGGTTATTGACTTGAAAGATTGTTTTTTCTGTATCTCCCTACACCCAGAGGATAGTAAGCGCTTTGCTTTAGCCTCCCCATTGTTAATTGCATTGGGCCATCACCACGATTTCAGTGGAGGGTCCTGCCTCAAGGCATGGCCAATAGTCCCACCCTTTGCCAAAAGTTTGTGGCCCAGGCCATCGATCACTTTCATCTTAGATATCCTAAATTGTGTATTATCCACTATATGGATGACATACTTTTGGCAGGTCCAGATGAGACCACCCTACTCAAAGTTGGTCAGGAATTGGTGACTGCCCTCCAAGACCTCGGACTGCAGATTGCTCCCGAGAAGGTCCAGCTACAGCCGCCACATTTATTTTTAGGTTTTGAGCCCTCCAAGTTCTCTCTCAAAAAATTGAACTCAGGAAAGATTCCTTACAGACGCTCAATGATTTTCAACGCCTCTTGGGGGACGTAAATTGGTTACGCCCCTATTTAAAATTAACAACTGGAGAGCTTAAGCCTCTATTTGACATTCTTAGAGGAGACTCTGACCCCTCCTCCCCCGCACCTTAACCCTTGAGGCCACCTCTGCCCTTAAGGTTGTGGAGAAAGCCATTCAACAACAGACTATTACTTACTATTCTCCTACCTCCCCCTTATGGCTATTGGTTCTTCCCACCGTATTTGTCCCCACGGGACTGCTGTGGCAGACTAAACCTTTGTATTGGCTTCACTTGCCTGCCACCCCTCTTAAGGTATTGCCTGTCTATCCCTCCTTGGTGGCACAGATAATAAAGATGGGAAGAGAAACCTCCCTGAACTCTTTGGTAAAGACCCTGACCTTGTCAGCATTCCCTATGATGTTGCCCAAGTTTGATGGCTGCTCCAGACCTCAGACGAATGGGCCGTAAATGTATGTCATTTCAGGGAAAGATAGACAACCACTATCTCTCTGACAAACTCATACAATTCCTTGAACATCAGGCAGTGGTCTTCCCTAAAACAACTAAGAACTCCCCCATTCCTCAAGCACCTTTGATCTTTACAGATGGATCCTCCTCTGGGGTTGCAGGCTTTAATATAGGTGGACAGGTTTCTAGGTTTCAAACCAGATTTTCCTCAGCACAGGTGGTAGAATTGGTTGCTGTCATTCAAGTCTTTAAGACTATTCCAGATTGTGCTTTTAATTTGTTCACTGATAGTCCATATGTGACTCAATCTGTACCTTTGTTAGAAACTGTCCCCTTTATACGGCCGTCCACCAATGCATTCCCCCTTTTCTTTGAGCTCCAGGAAATTATCCTAACTAGGTCTCACCCATTCTTTGTGGGTCACATAGATGCCCTCTCTGGTCTTCCTGGACCTCTGACCGAGGGAAATGATCTCGTTGACAGGGCCACCGGAGTATCTCCATCCAGCCTGGTGACCTTAGCCCTACCCTCTGACCCTATACAACAAGCACAAAAGGCCCACCAATTACATCATCTAAAAGCCCGGACACTTCGACAGATGTTCTCTATTACTAGGGAACAGGCACGCCAGATAGTGCTCCAGTGTCAAGGTTGTTTCACCCTCCTACCCGAGCTACATCTGGGGGTGAACCCTTGTGGCCTCACCCCAGGAGAAATATGGCAAATGGATGTTACTCGCTTTGCCCCTTTTGGCAAACTTAAATATATACATGTTTCTATTGATACCTTCAGTGGTTTCCTTTGTGCCTCACTTCAATCTGGTGAAGCTACCAAAAATGTTATTAATCATGTGATTTCTTGCCTTGCCTTTATGCCCATACCTAAGATACTTAAGACTGACAATGGCCCTGGATATATGAGCACCTCCTTTAAAAGTTTTTTGCCCAGCTTAACATTAAACATGTCACTGGCATCCCATATAACCCCAAGGACAGGGCATTGTAGAAAGGGCACATTAGACTTTAAAAAATATGCTCTTAAAATTACAACACTCAGGGGGTATTTTATATCCCAACAAGGGAAATTATAAAACCTTGCTAAATCATGCATTATTCATACTCAATTTTTTGACCCTTGATGATAGAGGAAAATCTGCAGCAGAGAGATTTTGGCACCCTACTACAGCAGACTCCTATGCCAAAGCCATGTGGAAAGATCCATTAACACACAAATGGAATGGTCCCAATCCAGTACTCATCTGGGGAAAAGGACATGCGTGCATATATGATGCCAAGGAACAAAACGCCAGATGGCTACCAGAAAGACTGGTAAAACTTTGTAAATCCACCCCAGGGACAACCCCTGAGAATGGTTTTTAACTGTGCTTCCTTTCAGAAAAATGCATGCAGTCTCCTTGCTCCTCCTGCTCACGCTCCAAATCTGCTCAACTGTATCAATCCCCAACACTCCCCATATCAGATCTATAAATTTACTTGGGTCATAATAAGCCAAGCAGGAGATATCGTTAATTCCAGCTCTTCGCTGAGAACCCAGCCTTCATGGCCCTCTCTAGAGGTGGACCTTTGTGTCCTCGCCATGGGGCCATAGTCAATTGGGGAACCCCCTCTCATTTTTGGCCCCAGGATAAGCCTGTTGATGCTCCAAACCCCAATTATGATGGCGACCTCGCTGGCTGTAATTCTTATATCAAAAGAGTCTCTTTGGCCAATGATCCATCTCGCCTTTATGTATGCCTGGCCCTACCCACAGAGATCGTTCCCAGGGCTACAAGTGCGGCCATTCTTCTGACTTTTTTTGCACATCTTGGGGCTGTGAGACTACGGGAAATGCATATTGGAGGCCCCACTCCTCCTGGGATTATATTACCATACGGAGAAAATTCCTTCCCATATATTTGCAGGAGAAGTTAGGTGTGTCCACGGCTGACCCTATGAATCCAAGTGTCAGAGTAATTGGTGTTGTCCCCTCCTCATTTCCTTTACTGAGAAGGGGAAAAATAAAGATTGGATGGCCAAAGGATTCACATGGGGCTTGCGTCTGAGAGAGTGCACTACTTGGTCATTTGGCTGCTCAGACCCAGGGCTCACCTTTACAATAAACTTCTTAAGGCCATCCCCAATAAAAATATTGCCACCGTGGGCCCCAATCCTGTTCTACAACACCCCTCAAAGTCCCTCAACCCAGCCCCCAAACCTACGGTCAACACCCCTGGTGCCTCACCTTCCTCCTTTCCCTTGGCGCCTTTGGCCACCATGTTTTAGCCCACTCTTCCCAAAGGCCCTCTCAGTTCTGCTGACCTCATTATTTCCTTGGTAAATGCTTCTCTGGAGGCTATTCACAATTCCAGCGATTCTAATTATCAACAATGCTGGATTTGTTTTTCACATACTCCTCCCTTCTATGAGGGAATAGCTATCCTCTCCCTTCCCACTTTTACCAATGATGGTAGTAGACTCCTTGAGACTCATTCGCCTGAAGGAGGTCTTACCCTTTGCTCCATTTCAGGAATAGGTCTTTGCCTTTTGGGACCCTCCATGCTCCCCTCTAGAGACTTGATTCTGGTGTGCAACCAGACATTGGTCCTCAATAATACCTTTTTATACACCCTGGCACCCAACAGTACATATTTTGCCTGTGCTTCTGGCTTGACACCTTATATATTTAATCCCAATTTTTTACATTCCAGAGATTATTGTGTGGTTGTTACCATTCTCCCACATTTTCTTATACATGATCCAGAGTCCTTCCTCAATATTATAGATCGAGGATCTTCTCTGAGAACCAAGAGAGAACCCCTGACTGCCCTCACCTTGTCCATCATACTAGGAATTAGTGCCATTGGTGAAGGCACGGGTATAGCTTCCTTGGTGACTTCCAATAATCACTATGCTCATCTCCAATCCCTCATTGATAAAGACTTAAATAATTTGAGGGAAGGAGTACAAGACCTTAAGGACTCTGTGGCTTCTCTATTTGAGGTGGTGTTACAAAACAGGAGAGGACTTGACATTGTCTTCCTTAAGGAAGGGGGTCTCTGCGTTGCCCTCAGAGAAGAGTGTTGCTTTTACTCCGATAAGACAGGCCTTGTCCAAAATAGCCTGGACAAGGTCAAAAAGACTTTAGAGGAAAGAAGGAGAGCCAGAGAACAACAAGAGTCATGGTATCAGAATTGGTTTTTTACTTCTCCCTGACTCACCACCCTGTTGCCTAGTATACTAGGACCCTTTGTTGGTATTCTTTTGCTTCTTTCATTCAGTCCTTGGGCTTTTAACCATCTCACACGTTTTGTTAAGAATCAGGTTGATTCTGCCATCAAGAAGCTGGTTGAAGTTCATTACCATCAACTAAAGGCTGAAGAAGATCCAGAGGTGATTCTGCCGGAGACAGGCACAGCTGCCAGCACCCCTGCTTCCCCCTATGGCCAACCCCTAGACTTCCACACCCTCAAGAAGGGTTCCTGGTATGCCTGGCTCTGCCCTCTTTTCTCTCTCTAGGGAGCCTGGCCTCTTGATCACCCTGACAAAAATTGGATTTTTGTAGACCAAGGCCTGCCCTTGACATGGCTCTCTAATATCGGGGAGTCTTCCTTTATGGCATTACACCCCTAACTAACAAATGACTGGTAATCTGAACATTCACAAAGGGATTAGGATGGCTGTGAGTTAGTCCGATGACGGGATTATTGTAGGTCCACTACCCAGGGGCCCCCCAATTCAGCCGGAATGGAGTGCCTAGTGCTGGGAGTGGGTGCAGCCTACATAACCTAAGACAGGGTCCTCACCCTCCTTTCACCCACCTCAGGGTCCCTTGAAGTTGCCCATCGTGGACAGCCTAAAGCCTTTGACCATAGACGTGACTCGTCTGACGTCAACCTCTAGGGATTGTGAGCTTGTCCAAGACCCCCCATAATTAGACCTCCAAATTCTAAATTCACATAGTTGCGGTTGATCACAAGACTCCCTCTCCATCTAAACAGAGAAGGGGGAGATATCAGGAGCCAGGACCCTCGCCCCTTACACTCACCCCCTACCTTTCCCCACCTGCACAATGCCCCCTGCAGCTTGGCAACAGCAAGATCCTGCTTGGCAGCTGCAGATAGAAAAGCAGTGTACCATGTCTCTGAGAAAAGCGGGTGGACCACAAAAGCAGTGTACTGTGTCTCTGAGAAAAGCAGGTAGACCACAAAATGTTGCAGGGCACAGGCCAAGAAGATTCTGTATTCTTCCACCACCTGGCCCCTCTTACCCCCTCCCCTTGTAAAACAAGGTATAAAAAGTCTCTTTGTGCTCAAATACACGGCTCTTGACAAGAAATTGCTTCCTTGAGTCCTTTCTTTCTCACCCATTTTTCCAGGATTGCGGTTCTCCTCGTTCCCATGAATTACTAGGACCCGCTGGACGGGTCATTCTCAAGGCCCTCACAGTTGCCATTATGGCACTCTCTAGTCCTTCTATATGCCCACACTATGACTGTCTCTAGGTTCCTCTCTAGGGCATCTCTAGGCGGTCACTATTGTACTCTCTAGGCCCTCTGTAGGCCCTCAATATGGCCATCCCTATGGTCCTCTCTAGGCCCTCTCTAGACCCTAACAATGACCATCTCTATGGTCCTCTCTAGGACCTCTCTAGTCCCTCTACTATGGCTATCCCTATGACCATCTTTATGCTCTTGTCTAGGACCTCTCTAGACCCTCTACTATGGCTGTCACTATGTTCCTCTCTAGGGTTTCTCAAGGCCCTCACTAGTGCCAACTCTATGGTCCTACCAGTCCCCCTCTAGACCCTCACTATGGCAGTCTCTATGGTCCTCTCCTGGTCCTATCTAGGCCCTAACTATGGCTGTGTCTATGTTCCTCTATAGGAACCTGTAGGCCCTCTCAATGGCCGTCTCTTTCGTCTTCTCAAGACCCTCTCTATGCCCTCATTATGGCCTTATATATGGTCCTCGGAGGTCCTCTCTAGGCCCACACTTGTTGGGCCATGGAAGGGCTGCCATTGGCCTGGAACTCTGAGACTGCGAATATTTGGCCACGCCTCCAAAACCCAGGCCCCAGACCCCCCCTCTCCATTTCACGTGTACCCTTAAGTCACACATAAGACACGGGTAAGACACGTGTAAGACGTACCTAAGAACCCCCTGCTTTGAGATTTACATATTAATGAGGCTGGAGGACATAGGTAATTAAGTTTTCCCCTCCCTAACTCCTCCCCTTGATACTGCCCAATATAAGGAAACCCCTCCTGGCTTTTGGGGGTGAGCGCACCAGATTTACCATTCTCGTCATAAAATTACTTCATGGAAGCTCAGTCGCCATGTCTTCTTTGGCCTACTTCTACTCTGCGACCACCTTGACCATGTGGGAACTACAGCATCTCGGGCGGGAAGTGATCTGGACCCAGGCCTCCACTTCGGCCCACTCTGCCTCCGCTGCCTCATTGGATACAGGCCCAAATCCTGTGCGTGAGACACCGCCCCGGTCACGGGCCTCCTCTGCCGAAACACAGGAGGCTTTGGGGCCCAGGGCACCCGCCCGCGTTGTATCCCACACACATTATGGCTGTATTTATGGTTGTCTCTAGGCCCCATCAAGGACAACCCTAGGTTGCCTCTATGGTCCTCTCTAGGCCCTCTCTAGGCCCTCACTATGGCCATATCTGTAGTCCTACCTAGGCCCTCTCTAGGCCGTTACAATGGCCGTCTCTATGGTCTCATCAAGGCCCTCTCTATGCCCTCAATATGGCCGTATATATGGTCTCTCTAGGTCTTCTCTAGGCCAATGCTTTGGCTGTATCTATGGTCATCTCTTGGCCCCCTCTAGGCCAACTCTAGACTGTCTCTATGGTCTTTTCAAGGCCCTCTCTATTTACTCACTGTGGCCGAATCTAAGGTCCTCTCTAGGCCCTCTCTAGGCCATCACTATGGCAATCTCTATGGTCCCATCTAGGCCCTCTCTAAGCCCTCAATATGGGGTCTCTTTGGTACCATCTAGGCTTTCTCTAGGTCCTCATTATGGCCATATCTATGATTCCATTTAGGCCCTCTCTTGGCCCTCACTACGGCAGTCCCTATTGTCCTCTCTAGGAACCTTCTAGGCCCTCACTATGGCCTAATCTACGGTCCTTTGTAGGTCCTCTCTAGGTCCTCACTATGGCCATTTTTATGGTCTGATCTAGACCCTTTCTAGGAGCTCACTATTGATGTCTCTATTGTCTCATCTAGGCTCACTCTAGACCCTCACTATGGCCGTCTCTATGATCCTCACTAGGCACCCTCTAGTCCCTCACTTTTGCCATCTCTAAGGTCTACTCTAGGCCATCTATAAGGTCTACTATGGCCGTCTATATTGTCCTCTCTAGGCCCTCTTTCGTCCCTCACTATGGCCATTTCTATGGTCCCATCTAGGCCTTCTCTAGGCCCTCAATATGGACGTTTATATAGTCCCATCAAGTCCCTATCTAATCCCTCAGTACGGCTGATTCTATGATCCACTCTAGGGTCCCTCTAGGCCCTTGGTATAGCCGAATCTATCGTCCGCACTAGGCCCTCTGTAGGCCCTCACTATGGCGGTCTCTATGGTCCTATCTAGGCTTTCTCTAGGCCTTCACTATGGATGTCTCAGTGGTCCTCTCTAGTCACCCTCACAATGGCTGTCTCTATGGTCTTCTCTAGGCCCTTTCTAGGTCCTCACTATGGCCATATATGGTGCTCCCTAGGCCCTCTCTAGGCAAACACTTTGGTGATATCTATGGTCGTCTATAGGCCCCCTCTAGGCCAGCTCTACTCTGTCTCCATGGTCCTCTCTAGTCCCTCACTAGACCCTCACTATGGCTGTCTCTATGATCCTATCTAAGCCCTCTCTAGGCCCTCACTTTGGCCGTCTCTTTGGTCCTTTCTAGGCACCCTCTAGGTCCTCATTATGGCCATCTCTATGGTCTCATCTAGGCCCTCTCTTGGCCCTCTCTATGGCCGTGTGTATGGTGCTCTCTAGGCCACTTCTAGGTCCGCAATATGGCATTGTCTATGGTCCTGTCTAGACCCTCTCTAGGCCTTCACTATGGACATCTCTATGATCCTCTCTAGAGACCATCTAGGCCCTCACTATGGCAATCCCTATGGTCCAATCTAAAACCTATCTAGGCCCTCACTATGGACGTCTCTATGGACCCATCTAGTCCCTATGTAGGTCCTATACTATGGCTGTCTCTATTATCCTCTCAAGGGAACATCTAGGCCCTCACTATGGCGATCTCTATGGTCCTCTCTAGGCCCTAACTAGGCCATCACTATAGACATGTCTATGGTCCTCACCATGCAGTATCTAGGCCCTCGGTAGACTGTATCTTTTGTCCACTGTAGACCCCCTCGAGGCCACATATAGGCTATCTCTGTGGTAGTCTCTCGGCCCTCTATAGGGCCCTCACTATGGCCATAATAAAGGTACTCTCTAGGCCCTCTCTTGGGCCTCATTATGGCCATCTCGCTGGTCTCACCTAAGCAATTCTTAGGCACTCACTATGGCCTTCTCTATGGTTCCATCTAGGCCCTCCTTAGGCACTCTCGATGGCCATCTCTATTGTCCTCTCTAGGAAAACTCAGGGCTGTCACGATGGCCGTCTCTATGGTCCCATTTAGGCCCTCTCTATGGCTCTCTATGGCATTCTCTATTGTATTCTCTACACTCCCTCTATGCAGTATCTATGGTCCTCTCTAGGCCCTCTCTATGCTGTTACTATGGCTGTCTCTATGTTCCACCCTAGGCACACTGTAGGCCATTTCTAGGCCCCTATATGCCCTCTCTATAGTTGTCTCTATAGTCCTTTCTATGCTCTCTCTATAGCGCTCACTATGGCCTTATCTATGGTCCTCTATAGGACCCTCTAGCCCCTCACTATGGCTGTCTCTATGGTCCCCTCTAGGAGGTCTCTAGGCCCTCTCTGTGATCATCCCTATGGTCTTACCTAGGCCCTCTATATAGCCCTCACTATGGCTGTCTCAGTGTTCCTCTTTATGCCCTTTCTAGACCCTCACTATGGCGTTCTCTAGGTCCACGTTAGATACTCTCTAGGTCCTCACTATGGCTGTCTCTATAGTTCCATCTAGTCTCTATCTAAGTCCTCACTATGACTGTCTCTATGGTTCTCTCTAGGGACCCTCTAGGCACTCAGTATGACTGTATCTATGGTCCTCTCTAGGCATCTTCTAGGCCCTCATTATGGACATCTCTTTTGTCCTCTCTAGGCCCTCTCTAGGCCTTCACTATTGATGTCTCTATGATTCGCTCTAGGACCATCTCTAGGCATTCACTATCGCTGTCCTCTATGGTCCTCTCTAGGCCCCCTCTATGAACTCACTATGGTAGTTTCTATGTTCCTTTTTGGCCCTATCTAGGCCATCACTATGGCAAACTCAATGGTCAACTCTAGGCCTCCTCTAGTTCTTCACTATGGCTGTCTCTATGGTACCATCTTGGCCCTCACTAGGCACTGACTATGGCCGTATCCATGGTCCCATCTAGGCCCTCTCTATCCTCTCCCTATGGCTGTCATTTTCTGCTCTAGGCCCCCTCTAGATCCTCTATGGTCCTCTCTAGGCCCTTTCTAGGCCCTCCCTATGGCCGTTTCTATGGTTTTCTCTAGGACCTCTCTAGGCCACCTCTAGGCAGTATCTATGGTCCTTTCTAGGCCACCTCTAGGCCCTCACTTTGTCAGTCTCTATGGTCTCTCTAGGACCTTACTAGGCCCTCTTCAGGCCCTGTCTATGCTCTGCCTATTGCCATCTATATTCGCCTCTAAAGGACACCACTAGGCCTTCTCTAGGTCCTCACTATGTCAGTCTCTATGGCCTCTCTAAACCCTTTCTAGGCCCTCGCAATGGGCGTCTTTATGGTCCCATCTAGGACCTAACTAGGCCACTACTATGGCCATCTCTATGTTCCATTCTAGGCCCTGTCTAGGCCCTCAATATGGCTGTGTCTATTGTACTCTCTAGGGCACCTCTAGTGAGTCGCTATGGTCCTCTCTAAACCCCATTTAGGCCGTCATTATGGCTGTCTCTATGGTCCTCTCTATGACCTCTCTACGAGGTCTCAAGTTCCCTCTCTAGGCCCTCACAATGGCCGTCTTTATGGTCCTCTCTAGGCAGCCTCTAGGCCTTCACTATGGCCATCTCAATGGTCCCATCTAGGCCCTCTCTAGGTCCTTATTATGACTGTCTCTATGATCCCATCTAGGCCCTCTCTTGAACCTCACAATGGCATTCCCTATGGTCCTCATTAGGAACCCTCTAGGCCCTCAGTATTGTGGACTCTATGGTCCTCTGTAGGCCCACTCTAGGTCCTCACTGTGACCGTCTTTATGGTCCTCTCTAAGCCCTCACTATGGCCGTGTCTAAGGTGCTCCTAGACCCCCTCTTAGTCCTCACCATGGCATTTTTTATGGTCCCTCTATGCCCTCTCTATGTACTCATTATTGCCGTCTCTATATCCCATCTAGGCCTTCTTTTGAACCTCACTATGACAGTCCCTATGGTCCTCTATAGGAAACCTCTAGGACCTCACTATTGTCGACTATATGGTCCTCTGTAGGTCCTCATTATGGCCATCTTTATTGTGCTTTCTAGGATCTTTCTAGAACAGGTCTAGGCTCGAAATATGGTTCTCTCTATGGTCCTCTCTAGGACCTCTCTATGCACTCTCTAGGCCCTGTCTATGGTCCTCTCTAGACCCTATATAGGCCCTCAATATGGCCATCTCTATGGTCTGCTCTAGTCCCCTCTAGGCTGTCACTATGGCTGTCTCTATGGTGCTCTGCAGGCCCATTTTAGGCCCTCACTATGGCAGTCTATATGGTCCTCTCTAGGCCCTCTCTAGGCCTTAACTATGGCATTATCTATGGTTCGCTCTAGGCCCTCTCTAGGCCCTCACTATGGCCATTTCTAATGTCCAATCTAGGTCCTGTTTAGCCCCTAACTATAGATGTCTCCATGGTCCCATCTTGGCACTATCTAGGCCCTCACTTTGACCTCTCCATGGTTCTCTCTAGGGACCCTATAGGCATTCAGCCTGGCCATATCTAAGGTCCTCTCTCGGACCCTTCTAGACCCTCACTATGGCCTTCTCTATGGCCCTCTCTAGGCTCTCTCTAGGCCTTCATTATGGCGTATCTATGGTCTGCTCAAGGTTCTCAATAGGCCTTAACGATGCTCATGTTTATATTCCCCTCTAAGCCCTCTCTAGGCCCTCACGATGGATATCTCTATGTTCCTCTATAGGCCCTCTCTAAGCCCTCATGATGGACATCTCTATGGTCTTCTATAGGCCCCCTCTAGGCACTCACTATTTCCATCTCTATGCTCCTCTCTAGGCCCTCACGATGGATATCTACTATGGTCCTCTATAGGCCCTCTCTCTAAGGCCCTCATGATGGATATCTCTATGGTCTTACTATAGGTCCCCTCTAGGCACTCACTATTGCCATACTCTATGCTCCTCGATAGGCCCTCTCTCGGCAGTCACATGGTCGTCTATATGGTCCCTTATAGCCCTCTCTAGGCCCTCATTTTGGCTGTCACTAGGGTCACATCAAGTTCCTCTCTAGGCCTTCAATATAGCCATTCCTATGGTCCATGCTTAGCCCTCTCTAGGCGCTCACTATGGCCTTCTCTATGGTCCCTTCCATGCCCACACTAGGCCCCTATTATGGCTGTCTCTATGGTCCTCTCTAGGCCCTCTCGGAGCCCAAAGTATGGCCATATCGATGTTCCCCTCTAGGGCTCCTCTATGCCTGCACTATGGCAGTTTCTATGGTCCTCACTAGGCCCTTTCTAAGCCCTCACTATGGCATCTCGATAGTCCTTTCTAGGTCCTCTCTAGGGACTCATTAGGGCCGATTCTATGGTCCTCTCTAGGCCCTCTCTATGGCATCTCCATGGTCCTCTCTAGGCCCCATCGATGTCCTCAGTTGGCCAGACTCTTTGATCCATTCTAGGCCATCTGTAGGCCCTCACTATGGCTGTCACTATGGTCGTCTCTAGGCCCTCTCTAGGCCCTCTCTATGGCATCTCCATGGTCCTCTCTAGGCCCCGTCGATGTCTGTACTCTACCAGCCTCTTTGATCCTTTCTACGCCATCTGTAGGCCCTCACTATGGATGTCTCTATGGTCCTCTCTAAGACCTCTCTATGCCCTCACTATGGCAGTCTCTATGGTCCTTTCTAGGTCATCTCCAGGCCTCACTATGGCAGTCTCTATGTTCCAATCTAGCCCTATCTAGGCCCTCACTATGGCCGTTCCTATGGTACTCTCTAGGCCCAATCTAGGCCTTCTCTAGGCCTTCACTATGGCCGTCGCTATGGTCCCACCTAGGCCCTGTCTAGAACATCACTATGGCCATCTCTATGATCCCATTTAGGCCTACTCAATTCCCTGAATATGGCCATCTCTATGGTTTTCTATAGGACCTCTCTAGGCCCTAACTATGGCCTTATCAATTGTCTTCGCTAGGCCCTCTCTTAGCCCTCACTATACCCGTCTCTATGGTCCTATCTAGATCCTCTCTAGGACGTAATTATGGCCGTCTCTATGGTCTTCTCAGTTTCTCTTTAGGCCCCCACTATGGCAGTCTCTATGGTCTCATCTAGGCCCTATATATGCCCTCACGAGGGCCGTTTCTATGATACTCTCTAGGCCCATTCTAGGCCCTCTCTAGGCCCTAACTATGGCCATCTCTATGGACCTTTCTAGGTCCTATCTGGGCACTCACTAGGGCTGTTCCTATTGTCCTCCCTAGGCCTGCTCTAGGCTCTCACTTTGGCCATACGTAGTCCTATCTAGGCTCCCTCTATGCCCACACCATGGCAGTCCCTATGAGGCTCTCTAAGCCCTCTCTAGGCACTCTCAAGGGCTGCCTCTATGGTCCTCTCTAGGCCCCTTCTAGGTCTCACTATGGCCATCTCAATGGTCCATTCTAGGCCTCTATATGCCCTCAATATGACCTTCTCTATGATCCTTTCGAGGACACATCTATCCTCGCAGTCTGGCTGACTCTATGGTCCTTTCTAGACCCTACCAAGACCTCTAGGCCCAACCTATGGCAGTCTCTATGGTCCTCTCTATGACCTCATTAGGCCATCTCTAGACCTTCTCTAGGCCCTCTCTTGGTTGTCTCTATGGTCCTCTATAGGCCCTTTCTATAGCCCTCACTATGGCCATCTCTATGGTCTTTTCTAGGCCCTCTCGAGGCCCTCACTTTGGCCATCTCTTTGGTCCTCTCTAGACCCTCTAGGCCCGCATCTTGGCAGTCTCTCTGGTCCTCTCTAGTCCCTCACTATGGCCATTTCTATGGTCCTCTAAAGGCCTTATCTAGGCCCTCCTTATGGCTGTAAATATGGTCCTATTTATGCTCCATCTATGCCCTCACTATGGAAGAATCTATGGTCTTATCTAGGCTCTCTAGGCACTCGCTATAATCGTCTATATGGTCGTCCATAGGCCATCACTTGGCCCTCACTATGTCCACCTCTATGGACCATCTAGACCCCCTTTTGGCACTTTCTTTGGCAATCTCTATGGTCCTCTCTAAGCACTCTCTAGATGGTCATTTTGGTTGTATCTAGGGTCCTCTCTAGGAACACTCTAGGCCCTCAGTATGGCCGTATCTATGATCCTCTCTAGGCCTACTCTAGGCTCTCTCTATGGCCATCTCTATGGTCCTCCCTAGGCCCTCTCTAGGGTCTCACTATGGCCATACGTAGTCCTATCTAGGCTCCCTCTATGCCCACACTATGGCAGTCCCTATGATGCTCTCTAAGCCCTCTCTAGGCCCTCTCAAGGGCTGCCTATATGGTCCTCTCTAGGCCGTCAGTAGACCCTCACTATGGCTGTCTCTAAGGTCCTCTCTATGACCTCCCTAGGCTCTCTCTAGGCACCCACTGGCCCTCATTATGACCGTCTCTAATGTCCTCTCTAGGCCCTCTCTAGACCCACACTATGGCCATCTTGATGGTATTCTCTAGGGCCTAACTATGGCCATCTATATAGTCCCACTGAGGCCGTCTATAGGCCTTCATTATGATGGTCTCTATGATTCAATATAGGCCCTCTCTAGGCCCTCACTATGGCCACCTCTATGGTCCCATCTAGGCCTTCCATAGGCCCTCACTATGGCAGTCTCTATCGTTCCATCACGGCTCTCTCTAGGCACTCACTCTGACCTTCTATGGTCCCGTCTATGTCCTCTATATGCCGGCACTAAGCCCGTCTTTATGGTCCTCCCTTGGTCGTCTCTAGGCACTCACTATGGCCGTCACTATGGTGCTATCTAGGCTCCCTCTCTGTCCTCCCTATCATCGTCTCTTTTGTCTTCACTATGGCCTCTCCAGGCATTCACTATGGCTGTCACTATGGTCCAATCTAGGCCCTCTCTAGGCACTCTCTAGGCCCTCACTATGGTCGTCTCTATGGTCCCATCTAGGGCCTCTCTATGACCTCACTATGGCTATCTTTTTGGTCCTCTATAGGACCTCTCTAGGCCCTCTCTAGGACCTCTCTAGGCTCTGTATAGGCACCAACTAGGCGCTCACTATGACCATCTATATAGTCCTCTTCAGGACCTCTCTAGACCCTAAGTATCACCGTCTCTATGGGCCAATCTAGGCCCTCTCTAGACCCTCACTGTGGCCATCTCTATGGTCCTAACTAGGTCCTCACTATGGCCCTTTCGATGGTCCCATCTAGACTCTCTGTAGGTCCTCACTATGGCCATCTCAATGATCACATCTAGGCTTTCTCTAGGCCCTCTCTATGGCTGTCTCTATGGTCCTCTCTAGGACCTCTCTAGGCCCTCTCCAGTTGCTCTCTAGGCCCTCACTACTGTCATCTCTATAGTCCTACCTAGTCCGTCTCTAGGCCCTCATTATGGCTGTGTCTATGGTCCTCTCTAGGACCACCCTAGGCTCTCTCTATGCCATCTCTAGGCCCTCACTATGGTCGTCTCTACGGTCTTCTCTAGGCCATCTGTAGATCCTCTCTATGGCTGTCTCTGTGGTCTTCTCTGGGACCTCTCTAGGCACTCATATGGCCGTCTCTATGGTGTATCTACGCCCTCTCTAGGCCTTCACTATGGCCGTTTTTATAGTCTCATCTATGCTCTCTCTAGGTCCTCCTTTGGCCATCTCAATGGTCAAATCTAGGACCACTCTAGACCCTCCCTATATCTGTATCTATAGTCCTATCTAAGTCCTCTCTATGGCCCCACTATGGCAGTTTATGGTCTTCTCTAGGCCCTCTCTAGGCCGTCACTATGGCCGTCTCTATAGTGCTCGCTAGGCCCCACCTAGGCCCACTGTTGAGTCATCTGTAGGTGCTTCCTAGGCACTCTCTATACACTCACTATGGCCCACTCAATGGTCCTCTATAGGACCTTTCTTGGCCCTCTCTACACCCTCACAATTCCTGACTATGGCTGTGTCTATGGTCCTCCCTAGGCCTCTCTAGGCCCTCTCTAGACCCTCTCTAGACCTTCACCATGGCTGTCTCTACGGTCTGCTCTAGGACCTCTCCATGATGTCTCTAGGGACCCACTGGGTCCTCACTATGACTGTCTCTATGGTCTGCTCTAGGCCCTCTCTAGGCCCTCACTATGACTGAATCTATGGTCTTTTCAAGGCTCTCCCTAGGCACTCACTATGGCTGTGTCTATGGTCCCATCTAGGCCCTCTCTAGGCCCAAATATGGCAGTCTCTATGGTCCCATCGTGGCCCTCTTTAGGCCCTCACAATGACCTTCTATGGTCCCATCTAGGTCCTCTCTATGCACTCACTATGGCCGTTATTGTGGTCCTTTCTAGGCTATCTCTAGGCACTCAAATGGCCATCTCCATGGTGCTAACTAGGCCCTATCTAGGCCATCTATGGCCGTATATATGGTCACATCTTGGCCCTATCTAGGCCTCACAATGGCCGTCTCTATGGTGCTATCTAGGTTCCCTCTCTGCCCTCAATATTGTTGTGACTTTGTCCTCTCTATGCCCTCTCTAGGCCCTCAAATGGTAGTCCCTATGGTTCCACCTAGACCCTCTCTATGACCTCACTTATGCCGTCTTTTTGGTACTCTATAGGACCTTTCTAGGCCATATCTAGGCCTCTCTACGGTCTCTATATGGACGTCTTTATGGTCATCTTTAGGCGGTCTCTAGGCTCTTACTATGGCTGTCTCTAAGGTCCTCTACAGGACTTCTCTAGGCTCTCTCTAGGGACCCGCTAGGCCCTCACTAGGACCGCCTTTATGGTCCTCTCTAGGCCCTATCTAGACCCTCACTATTGCCATCTCAATGGTGTTCTCTAGGCACTCTCTAAGCCCTCACTATGGCCATCTCTATGGTCTCATTTAGGCCCTCTCTAGGACCTCAATATGGCCATCACTATGGTCCTATCTAGGGCCTCTCTAAGTACTCACAGTGGCCATCACAATGGTCACATCCAGAACCTCTCTAGGGCCTCACTATGGCCATCTCTATGGTCTTATCTAGGCCCTCACTATGACCATCTCGATGGTCCCATCTAGGCTCTCTCTAAGTCCTCACTATGTCCATCTCAATGGTCACATCTAGGCCCTATCTAGGCCCTCACTATGGCTGTCTCTATGGTCCTCTATAGGACCTCTCTAGGCCTTCTCCAGGCACTTTCTAGGCCCTCAATATGGCCATCTCTATGGTCCTCTCTAGGCCGTCTCTAGACCCTCTCTATGGCTGTCTCTATGGTCTTTTCTGGGACCTCTCTAGCCACTCACTATGGTCGTCTCTCTGGTGAATCTAGGCCCTCTCTAGGCATTCACTATGGCCATTTTATGGTCTGATCTAGTTCTCTCTAGGACCTCCCTATGGCCATCTCAGTGGTCCCATCTAGGTCCACTCTAGGCCTTCTCTATGGCCGTATCTATGGTCCCATCTAAGTCCTCTCTATGCGTTCACTATGGCAGTCTTCATGGTCCTATCTAGGCCATTTCTAGGCACTCACTATGGCCGTCTCTATGGTGCTATCTAGACTCCCTCTATGCCCTCTCTATCTTCGTCAATTTTGTTCTGTCTAAGCCCTATCTAGGTCCTCACTATGGTCTTCTTTATGGTCCTTTCTAGGCCATCTCTAGGCCCTCTCTAGGCCCTTACTGTGTTCTTCTCTATGGTTTTCTCTAGGCCATCTCTAGGACCTCACTATGTCTGTCTCTATGGTCTTATCTTGGACCAATGTAGGATCTCTTTAGGCCCTCTTTAGGCCCTCTCTAGGCCCTCACTATGGCTGTATCTATGGTCTTTTCAAGACCCTCCCTAGGCACTCACTATGGCTGTCTCTATGGTCACATCTAGGCCCTCTCTAGGCCTTCTCTGGCTGTATTTATGGTCCTCTCTAGGCACCTCTAGGCCCTAACTATGACCGTCTCTATGGTCCTTTCTAGGCCCTCACTATAGCTGTCTCTATAGTCCCATGACTACCCTTTCTAGGCCCTCACTATGTCCGTTTCTATGGTCCTATCTAGGTCTTCTCTATGCCCTCTCTATGGCCATCGTTTGGTCCTCTCTAGGCAATCTCTAGGCTCTCACTATGGCCTTCTCTACGGTCCCATCTAGTCCCTCTCTATGACCTCACTATGGCCATCTTTTTGGTCTTCTATAGGACCTCTGTAGGCTCTCAATATGGGCATCATTATGGTCCTCTCTCTTCTGTCTCTAGGCTCTCACTGTGGCTGTCTCTATGGTCCTCTCCCAGACCCCTCTAGGCTCTCTCTAGGTACCCACAAGGCCGTCACTACGACTGTCATTATGGTCCTCTCTAGTCCCTCTCTAGACCTTCACAATGTCCGTCTCTATTATCCCATCTAGGCCCTATATAGGCCCTCACTATGGGCGTATCTATGGTCCTGTCTAGACACCTTCTAGGCCCTCAGTATTACCATCTCTATGGTCCTCTATAGGACCTCTTAAGGCCCTCACTATAGACGTCTCTATGATCCCACCTCGGCCCTCTCTAGGCATTCACTATTGGGACCCTCTATATGGTCCCAACTAGGCCCTTCTATGGCCTCACTATTACCATCTCTATGGCCCATGTATGTCCTTTCTATGCCCTCACTATGGCCGTCTTCACTGTACTCTCTAGGCCATCTCTAAGCTCTCACTATGGCCGTCTCTATGGTGCTATCTAGGATCCCTGTATGCCCTCACTATGGTCGTGTTTTTTGTCCTATCTATGCCCTCTCTTAGCCGTCAATATGGCTGTCTCTATGGCCCTCTCTAGTGCCACTCTAGGCTCTCTCAAGGCCCTCTCTAGGCCCTCACTATGGCTGTCTACGGTCTTCCTTTGGAACACTCTAGGCTCTCTCTAGGCCCTCTCTAGGGCCTCCTTATGGCCATCTCAGTGGTCACATCTAGGGCCTCTCTAGGCACTCTCTATGTCTGTATCTATGGTCCCTTCTAGGCACCCTCTAGTCCCTAACTTTTACCGTCTCTATGGTCCTCTCTAAGCCCTCTCTAGGCCCTCACTATGGCAGTCTCTATGGTCCCATCTAGGTCCTCTATATGCCTCAATAAGGCAGTCTTTATGGTCCTCTCTAGGCTATCTCTAGGCACTCACTATGGCCATCTCTATGCTGCTATCTAGGCTAACTCTATCCCCTCTATATTTTCATCTCTTTTATCCTCTCTATGCCCTCTCTAGGCCAACACTATGGCAGTCTCTAGGGTCCCATCGTGGCCCTCTCTAGACCCTCACTATGACCCTCTCTATGGTCCCATCTAGCCCCTCTCTATGCCGTCACTATAGCCGTCTTTATGGTCCTCACTAGGCCCTCTCTAGGCACTAACTATGACAGTCTCTAAGGTCCTATCTATGACCTCTCTAAGTCTTCACAATGACCGTCTCCATGGTCCTATCTAGGACCTCTCTAGGCCCTCACTATGGCCATCTCTATGGTCCTATCTGGGCCGCTCTAGTCCTTCACTTTGTTAGTCTCTATGGTCCCATATAGGCCGTCTGTAGGCCCTCACTATGGACAATACAATGGTCATATCTTGGCCCTCTCTATGCCCTCACTATCACCATATATATGGTCCTCTTTAGGCCCTCTCTAGGCCCTCACCATGGCCGGCTCCATGGTCTTCTCTAGGCCCTCCTAGGCCCTTACTATGGCCGTCTCAATGGTCACATCTAGGCCCTCTCTAGGGCTCACTATGGTCATATCTATGGTCCTCTCTAGGCACATTCTAGGCCTTCACTATTACAGCCTCTATGGTCCTTATAGGCCCTGTAGAGGTCCTCACTATGACTGTCTATATGGTTCCAACTAGGCCCTTCTAGGCCATCACTATGGCCATCTATATGGTCCCATCTAGGCTCTCTCTATGACCTCACAATGGCCATCTTTTTGGTCCTCTCCAGCACCTCTCTAGGCCCTCTCTAGGACCTATCTAGGCCTTCTATATTGCCGTATCTCTAGTCCTCTCTAGGGCAGTCTCTGGGCCCTCAGTATGGCTGTCTCTACGGTCCTCACTAGGACCCTCTAGGCTCTCTCTAGCCACAAACTGGTCCCTCATTATGACCGTCTCTATGGTCCTCTCTAGGCCCTCTCTAGACCCTCAATATGGCAGTCGTGATGGTCTTCTCTAGGCCGTCTCTAAGTCCTCACTATGGCCATCTCTATAGTCCCATCTGGGCCCCTCACTATTACCATCTCTATAGGTCCTATCTAGGCCCTCTCTAGGCCCCCAATAGAGCCATCACTCTGGTCCCATCTAGGCATCCTCTAGGCCCTCACTATGGCAGTCTCTAAGGTTCCATCGGGGCCCTCACTAGGTCCTCACAATGACCTCCTATGGTCCCATCTAGGTCCTCTCTATGCCCTCATTATGATGGTCCTCTCTAGGCCATCTCTAGGCACTCACTATGGCCGTTTCGATGGAGCTTTCTAGGCTCCCTATCTGCCCTCTCTATAATCATCTCTTTTGTCCTCAATATGCCCTCTCTAGGCCCTCACTGTGTCTGTCTCTATAGTCTTCTCTAGGCCCTCTCTAGGCACTCTCTAGGCCCTCACTTTGGTTGTCTCTTTGTTACCCATCTAAGCGATCTCTATGATCTCACTATGGCCGAATTTTTTGGTCCTCTATAGGACCTCACTACTCCCTCTCTAGGCTCTCAATACAGCCGTATTTATGGTCCTCTCTATGCTGTCACTAGGCTCTCACTATGGTTGTCTCTATAGTCCTCTCCTGGACCTCTCTAGGCTCTCTCTAGGCAACAACTAGGAACTCACTATGATGGTCTCATGGGTCTCTCTAGGAGCTGTCTGATCATCACTATGGCCGTCTCTATGGTCCTTTCTAGGCCTCACTATGGCCGTCTCTATGGGTCCCATCTTGGCCCTATCAAGGCCCTCAATTATGGCTGTCTCTATGGTCCCATCTAGGCCTTTAGAGTCTCACTATGGCCATCCCTATGACCCCACCTAGGCCATCTCTATGCCCTCACTATGGCCATGTCTATGGTCCTATCTAGGCCCCCTCTAGGCTCACTGTATTATCGTCTCTATGGTCCTTTCTAGGCACTCTCAATTCACTCACTAAGGCCATCACTATGGTCCTCTATAGGACCTCTCTAGGCCCTCTCTACGCTCTCACTAGGCCCTCACTATGATTGTCTATATGATCCTCTGTAGGACTCTCTAGGCTCTCTCTAGGCCCTCACTGTGGTCATCTTTATGGTCCTAACTAGGCCTTCTCTAGGCCCTCACTATGGCCATTCTCCATGGTCTTCTCTAGGCCCTCTCTAGGTTCTTACAATGGCCATCTCATTGGTCACATCTAGGCCCTCTCTAGGTCCTCACTATGGCTGTATCTATGGTCCTCTCTAGGCACCTTCTAGGTTCTCACTATTACTGTCTCTATCTCCACTATAGGCCTTCTCTAGGCCATCACTATGACTGTCTATATGGTCCCAACTAGGCCCTTCTAGGCCCCCACTATAGCCGTATATATGCTTCCATCTAGGCTCTCTCTATGACCTCACTATAGCCATCTTTTTAGTCCACTATAGGACCTCTCTAGGCCCTCTCTAGGCCCTCTTTATACCCTCAATATGGCCATCTCTATTGTCCTCTCTAGGCCGTCAATAGAACCTCACTATGGCTGTCTCTACGGTCCTCTCTCGGACCTATCTAGGCTCTCTCTAGGCACCACTGGGCTATCACTATGACCATCTCTATTGTCCTCTCTTGGACCTCTCTAGACCCTCACTATGGCCATCTCGATGGTCTTCTCTAGGCCCTCTCTAGGCCCTCACTATGAAAGTCTCTATGGTCCCATTGGGGCCCTCTCTATTCCTGCACTATGGTCGTCTCTGTGGTCTTCTCTTGACCCTCTCTAGTCCCTAACTATGGCCATCTCTATGGTTCTTTCTAGGCCCTACCTAGGCACTCACAATGGCTGTCTCTATGGTCCTTTGTATGACCTCACTAGGCCCTCTCTAGGACCTATATAGGTCCTCACTATTGCCATCCTTATGGTCCTCTCTATGCCATCCATAGAACCTCACTAGGGGTGTCTATATGGTCCTCTCTAGGCCCTCTCTATGTCATCATTATGATCCTCTTTAGGCCCTCTCTAGGCCCTCACTATGACTGTCACTATAGTCCTCTCTAAGCCCTCTCTAGGCCCTCAATATGGCAGTATCTATGGTCTGATCAAGGCCGTCTCTAGGCCCTCTCTATGGCGGTTCAATGGTCTTCCTAGGTACCTCTAGGCCTCACTTGGCCGTCTCTTGGTCCTTGTAGGCCTATCAGGGCCACATTGGCCATCTATGGTCCTCTCCAGGTCTCTCTAGGACCCATATAGGCCTTCACTATTATCATCTCTATGGTGCTCTCTAGGACCCCTTTTGACCCTGATTATGCAGTCTCCCTTGTACTCTCTAGTACATCTCTAGGCCCTCAGTATTTCCACCTCTATGGTACATCTAGTCCCTCTATAGGCCCTCACTTGGCGGTCTCAATGGTCTTCTTAGGCACCCCTAGGCCCTCACTATGGCCATCTCTATTGTCCTCTCTAGGACCTTCTAGGGCCTTAATGGTTGTCTCTATGTCCCAACTAGGCCCATTCTAGGCCCTTACTATAGCCATATCTGTGGTCCTCTTTAGGCACCATTACTACCTCACTATGATAGTCTCTATGGTATTTCCAGGCCGTCTCTAGGCACTCACAATGGCCCTCTCTATGGTCTCCTCTAGACCCTCATTATGGCAGTTCATATGATCCCATCTAGGCCCTCTCCAGGCCCTCAATATAGCTGTATCTATGGAGCTCTCTAAGCACCTTCTAGGCCCTAACTATTATGTCTCTATGGTATGCTCTAGGCTCTCTCTAGGCCCTCACTATGGCAGTCTCTATGTTCACATCTAGGCCTTCCAAGGCCGTCATTATTGCCATCTCTATGGTCCCATCTAGGCCCTCTCTATGCCCTCACTATGGATGTTTTTATGATTTGCTCTAGGCCCTCTCAAGGACGTCACTATGGCCGTCTGTTTGGTGCTCTCTAGGCTCCCTCTATGTCCTACCTATGGTTGTCTCTATGGTCCCATCTAGGCCCACTCTAGGCCTTCACTATGGTCATCTATATTTTCCTTTCTAGGCCCTCCCTATGCACTCACTAAGGCCGTCTCTATGGTCCACTCTAGGCCCTCTCAAGGCCCTCACTATGGCTGTAACTATGTCCACAGTACGCACCCTCTAGACCCTCAATATCATCATTTTTTATCGTCTTTCTAGGCCCTCTTTACGCACTCTCTATGCCTGTCTCAATGGTCCACCTAGGCCATCATGAGGCTCTAACTATGGCAGTCTCAATGATGTTCTCTATGCCCTCTCTAGGCCCTCACTATTGCCATAATATATGGTCCTCTCTAGGCACCACTAGGACTTCACTATGACAGTCTATATGGTCCCATCTATGCCATTTTATACTCTCACTATGGCCGTCTATATGGTCCCCACCTAGGCCTTATCTATGCCCTCACTATGGCCATATTTATGGTCCTCTATAGGCCCTCTCTAGGTCCTCACTAGGGCTGTTTTAATGGTGCTCTCTAGGCACATTCTAGGCATCTCTATGGTCATCTCTATGGTCCTCTCTATGCCCTCTGTAGGCCGAAACTATGGCCATCTATATTGTACTCTATAGGACCACTCTAGGCTCTCTCTACGCCTTCTCTAGGCCTTCACTATGGCTGTCTCTAGGTCCTCTCTAGGCCCTCTCTAGGCCCTCCTCTATGCACTCACTATGGTCTTCTCTAGGTCCTGTCTAAGCCCTCTCTTAGCCCTCACTACAGCCGTCTATATGGTCTTCTTGAGGCCCTCTCTAGGCCCTCATTATGACCGTCTATATGGTCCAATCTAGGCCCACTCTATGCCCTCACTATTTCCATCTTTATGGTCCTCTCTATGACCTCTCTAGGCCCTCATTATGGCTGTCTCTATGGTTCTCTCTAGGCACCCTCTAGGCCCTTTCTATGGTTGTCTCTATGGTCCTATCTATGCCCTCTCTTGGCCCTCACTATGCCTGTCTCTATGGCCCTCTATAGGACCTCTCTAGGCCCTCTCTATGCCCTCTCTAGGCCCTCACTTTGGTTGTCTCTTTAGTCCTCTCTAAGACCTCTCTAGGCCCTCTCTAGGCCCTCTCTTGCCCTCACTATGTTTGTCTCTATTTTCCTATCTAGACCCTCTCTAGGAACTCACTATGGCCTTCTCAATAGTCTACTCTTGTCCTCTCTAGGCCCTCACTATGGGCATCTCAATGTTCACATCTAGGCACACTTTAGGCCCTCATATGGCCGAATCTACAGTCGCAAATAGGCCCTTCTAGGCCCTCACTATGGCCATCTATAAGGTCCCATCTAGGCCCTCTCTATGATCTCACTATGGACGTCTTTTTGGTTTTCTCAATGCCCTCTCAAGACCTCCCCTATCGCCGTCTCAATGATGCTCTGTAGGCCCCATATAGGCCCTCTCTATTGTCATCTCTATGGTCCTATCTATGTCCTCTGTAGGCCCTCACTATGGCCGTCTCTATGGTCATCTCTAGGACCTATCTAGTCCCTCTAAAGCCTTCCCTAGACCCACAATATTGCCATCTCTATGATCCTCTATAGGCCATCTCTAGGCCCTAACTATGCCTGTGTCTGTGGTCCTCTCTAGGAACTCTCTAGGCTCTCTCTAGGCCTTCTCTAGGCCTTCATTCTGGTCATTTCTATGGTTCCTCCTCTAGGCCCTCACTATGGCCTTTTCTAGGGTCCCATCTAGATCCTCTTTAGGCCATTACTATGGCCGTGTCTATGGTCTCATCTAGGCCCTCTCTAAGTCTTCATTATGGCCTTCTAAATGGTCACATCCAGGCCCTATCTAGTCCCTCACTATGACCGTATCTATGGTCCTATATATTCACCCTCTAGGCCCTAACTATTACCATCTCTATCCTCCTCTCTAGGCCCTCTCTAGGCCCTCATTATGGCAGTCTCTATGGTCCCATCACGGCCCACTGAAGGCCCTCACTATGACCGTCTTTATGGTCCCATGTAGGCTATCCCTATGCCCTCACTATGGCGGTCTCCATGGTGGTCTCTAGGCTCCTTCTAAGCCATCTCTATGGTCACCTCTATGGTCCTCTCTATGCCCTTGGGGGCCCTATTTATGGCCATCTCTATTGTCCTCTATAGGACCTCTCTAGGTCCTCACTGTGAATGTCTCTATGATCCTCTCTAGGACCATTCTAGGCCCTCTCTAGGCCTTCTATATGACCTCATTATGGCAATTCTATGGTCTTCTCTGGGCCCTCTCTAGGCGAACACTATGGCCATATCCATGGTCTTCTCTAGGCCCTCTGAGGCCCTCACTATGGTGGTCTCAATGATCTTCTCTAGGCACCCTCTAGACCCTCACTATGGCCATCTATGTGGTCCTCTTTAGGCCTCTCTAGGCCAAACTATTGACGTCTCTTTGGTCCTCTCTAGGTGCTCTTTAGGCCCTCACAATGGCCCTTTCTAGGTCCTTTCTAGGTTCTATATAACGCCCTCACTATGCCCGTCTCAATGGTCACATCCAGGTCTTCTCTATGCCCTCTCTATGGCCACTTTACGGTCCTTTCTAGGTCCACTATAGGCCCTCACTATGGATGTCATTATGGTGCTTTCTAGGCTCCTCTTGTCCCTCTCTGTGGTTGTCTCTATGGTGCTCCCTATGCCCTGTCTTGGTCCTCACTATGGCCGTCTCTATGGTCCTATATAGGACCTTTCTAACTTCTCACTTCGACCTCTCTAGGCCCTTACTATGACTGTCTATATTGTCCTCTGTAGGACCTCTCTATGCCTCTCAAGGCCCTCTCTAGGCAGTCACTATTGTCGTTTCTATGGTCCTCTATAGGCCCTCTCTATGCCCTCACAATTTCTGTCTCTATGGTCTTTTCTAGACTCTCTCTAGGCCCTCACTATGCCCGTCTCAATAGTCACATATAGGCCTTCTCTAGGCACTCACTATGGCTGTCTCTATGGTCCCATCTAGGCAAGCTCTAGGCTCTCACTATGACTATCTCTATGATCCTATTAGGCCCCCACTATGGCCTTCTCTATGGTCCCAACGAGGCCCTCTCTAGGCCCTCACTATGGTCATCTCTATGCTCCCATCTCGGCACACTCTAGGCCCTCATTATGGACATCTCAATGGTCACATCTAGGCCCTCTCTAAGCCATCACTCTGGCCATATCTACAGTCCTCTAGGCCCTAATTATTACAATGACTATGGTCCTCTCTAGGCCCTCTCTAGGCCCTCAGTATGGCAGTCTCTATGGTCCAATCATGGCCTTCTCTAGGCCCTCAATATGGCAATCTCTATAGTCTAATCATGGCCCTCT
Organism: Mastomys natalensis; assembly: GCA_021653895.1. NCBI lineage: Eukaryota > Metazoa > Chordata > Mammalia > Rodentia > Muridae > Mastomys > Mastomys natalensis. The sequence goes on along the minus strand of JAJTUV010003845.1, from coordinate 730 downwards.
CTAAGACCTCAAAATGACTGTATCTATGGTCCCATCTAGGCCCACCCTAGGCCCTCACTATCACCATCTTTATGGTCCTCTCTAGGACCTCTCTAGGCCCTCACTATAGTCGTCTCTATGGTCCTCTCTGGGCCAGCTCTAGGAACTCACTATGCCTGTCTCCATGATCTTCTCAAAGCCCTCTCTGGGTACTCCCTATAGCCATCTCAATGGTCACATCTAGGACCTATCTAGGCCATCACTATGGCTGCTTCTATGGTCCTCTCTAGGCACCCACTAGGCCCTCACTATGACCGTCTCTATGGTCTTCTCTAGGCCCTCTCTAGTCCCTCACTATGGTCGTCTCTAAAGTGCCCTCTAGGCCCTCTCTAAGCCCTCACTATGGATTTCTGTATGGTTCCATCTCAGCCCTATCTAGGCCCTCATTTTTGCCATATCTATGGTCCTATCTAGGCACCCTCTAGACCCTCGCTATGACAGTTTCACTGGAATATTCTAGGTCTTCTCAAGGCACTCATTATGGCTGTCTCTATGGCCCATCTAGGGCCTCCCTTGGTCCTCACTATGGCCATCATAATGAACACATCTAGGCCCTCTCTAAGCCCTCACTATGGCAGTCTCTATGTCCCATCATGGCCCTCTCTAGATCATCACTATGAACGACTCTATCGTCCCATCTAGGTCCTCTATATGCCCTCACTCTCGCAGTCTTTATGGTTCTCCAGGCCCC